>LR732084.1:0-257664 GCA_902506015.1 Armillaria ostoyae | reverse complement strand
ATGAGAATGTCTTCTATCCATCGATTGATAGTGGCATTCGGTCCCATTCCAGGGTTGCTTAGCATTCCCTTGATGTACTGCGCGTCGGTTTCAACTACTAAGTTGCGAATTCCAATGAGCCAGTATTGACAAGCCTTCAGTGCTCGCAATAGTCCATATAACTCGCGCTTGGGTTGTGAGAACCGCGCTTCTCTTTCGTTCATAGTGATCGAGCCAAAGCGCACATAATAGCGCTTGGTAGGATCCTTCTCATCGACTTGATAGATGTAGAATCCAACAGCTTTGTACGACGTATCAACGCATAGACCCACTTCCGCTTTACTAGTGAGGTCAATTGGTCGAATAGCAGGACTAGTCACGACTGGCTTCTTTGAGCTTGTTCATGGCTCGCTGCTGTTCAACGTCCACTCGAACGGTACGTTGAGTCACGTCAACTTGACTAGTGGTTCCGCTATCTTCGAATAGTCCTTTATAAACTTTCGGCAGACTCCACAAGTTGCCCAAGAAGGCTCGTACATCCGTGAGGTGCTGGCAAGGACCCCAACGACTGATGACTCCAGCTCTATCAGGTTCAATTTTTCTTCCTTCATACGTGCATAAGTGACCAACCACCGTCATTTCCTCAACACACAAGAACGTCTTAGGTCCGGAGAAAGTTCCACCACAATATTTCAATCCGTTGAACCACTCGATTCATGTTCTGCATATGTTCCCATACAAAACGACGAATCCCAGGATTCTCTGGCATAGTCTCAAAGCCCCCATCCTCAGTTTCATAGTGAGTTTTGGGCCCTCATACAGGTACATCATCGATATAAGGACGAGTGACATGCGGAATTTCTTCTCTTAGGATATGCGTTACATCTTCATGGAATATTGGTACTGAATTAGTCCAACCCATCGGTAATTTTACTAGTCGCATTGAACCGAATGGAGTCTGGAACGTAGTATAGTCTCTGGATCCAACGGCAATATCTCGCTCGTCATATCCAACATATAAGTCCAAACATCCTCCACACGCTCTTCCTGCAAAATGCTCAGATAGTTCGTCTGTGGCCGGTGGAATCCCAGAATGCGCGATGGTCACGGCATTCAGCGGTTCCAAACTATGCACTAGTCGAAGACTTTTACCGTCTTTCTTAATTACACAGAACCACCTTGAACGGTATGAAGAATTAGACGGCTCATATACACCAGCGTCGATCTTGGATTTAATAATCCGGCAGACTTCTTCGTATATTCCAGGTGGGATGGGGATATTCTTCAAAACCCATGGAGTGTGCGGTACTATAGGAATATCTATTGGCGGGAAGAAGTCCTCTCGGAAATGCCCACTTTCGGTATCATCCCAAGCAAAGGCTTGCTCTTGGATAGTCATGAAATGATGCATTAGCTTGCGCTCTTCTGGCCATAGAAATCCTTCTGGGTGATTTTCGTCAATTTTAGCTTTTCTTTCTGAGGTATAGCGCCCAGTAGGTACGTATTCTGGTGGACTAGTGCTCAATAGTGGAATGTCTTTGAGGGGATCACCCTTAATATCTCTCACTATTCGAAACTTGTCTGGCAGATCGCCTAATAGTGGCTTTACCTTCAATGCTACCGGTTTATATTTCTTACTAGCGAGCACTGCAACTGGTTTAAAGTCGGGACTCGTCATGCGTGCACCAAGATGCTCGAAACCGGGGACTAGTGCTGTCTTTTTCTTCTTTGGCTTACTAGTCGTTGGTTTCGCGCGCAAGTTATCAACTAGTACATTGTAGACTGGGATTTCATTATCGTCTAGTAACGGAGAGCCATCACTAGTGTGCTCGCACACATGATACTGCATTTTATAGCCTTCAGGAACTATCTTCCCTTGGAAGTAAGAGTTCAATAGTCCGTGGGCTTGTTCATCTCATAAGAGGTTTTCTTCACTAGTCATCGAAGCCATAAGAAAGCTGTCCCGTAGTTCTTTCTCTGAGAAGCTAGCGCCTTCTTTCGGTTGCATATAGCCTTCGATTTCAAAGTTACCATCACTAGTTTGCACGATTTGCAGGGCTAACTCTCCTTGATCGTTCATCAATTCATCGAGTTCAAATGAAAACCCTCTTCAGTAGCCTTAGGAGCAGCTTTCGCGACTCAAGGAGGTCCACCCCTCAAGAAGGTTGGAATAGTGCACTGCCGACTAGTGTTTGGATCAGTGATGGTAATGATTTGACCACCGTCCGCTTGATTCCTAATGACACTCTCGGTAAGGACATCAAATGGTCTGCCTAGTAGTACTTTGTATGCAGGACTAGCAATGATATGTACTTGCAAATACACAGTAATATCGTTAAAGAGGAAAGGGACATTCCTTGCTAGTCCTAAGGTTTTCTCGAGTTGACCATTCACGCTCTGCATATGAATAGTAATGTCAGGATCCCAAGCTACTCCTAGCTTGGTTGCGATTGCACTAGCCATCGATACTATTTGCGAACCTCCGTCAACTACGCTTTCTTCTTCGCCCGCACCATTGATAACTGGATACACAGCTCGCAGACTAGCCGAGTCTTTCGCGACTATTACCTGCTTAGGCTTTTCTCCTGGCGCTAGTGAGTCGAGATACTGAAGATATGGGTCGGCCATAATTAAGGATCCAGCGGGTATCAAACCAATATTGAATTGAGCCGCCATAAACGTTGCAGATGGCAAGTCACGGATGTCGATCGCATCTGACTCCAAGGACAAGTCCTTACTAGTCGCCATCTTCTTCATCACTAGTCTCGCTAAATGGCAAGGGGTTGGACTCAGGTTGAGTCTCCCCCGCACTATACATCTGTTCCGTCACTGGCTGCGTCGAAATCTGTTTCTTAGCCATCAACTTAGCTATCTCTTTCCTTAATGGTTCGGATAAATCCATCAATTCTTCTGCATTCAAGACTATAGGCATTTTCAATACTTTAGACGCGACATCCTGCACTCTGCCCTCCTTATGGATGGGTGCCGTATGCTTATAGGCTGGTGCTTTGGATTCGTCAAATCTGACTTGGGTTTTCTTTTTATTTGCGCTATCTGAGGGCAGGGGCGCGAAACTTACACTCGGAACTTTCCTGAAAGGTAGTTCTCGACGTGGGGCCTCATCCTCGTCATCGCTAGCGTCTTCTACAGTAACCGGATTCTTACTAGTGGGTCGAGTGGTGGGAATCTCCACTACGACTTTCTTACTAGTAGGTACTCGCGGTACCGGTTCTTCTTTCTCAGATTCATCAGATTCATCAGACAATGGTTGAGTTACTTTCTTCACATATTTCTTCGGTTCAGTTCCCTTGGGTCGGTTTTTGAAATGGTCCTCTGGCTGTTTATGGGGAATAGTCATAGGGATCGACATATTCTTCCCCGTAGCCTTCATCAGACCCTTTCGAAACCCTGCTGGGAAGCATCACCACCGCTAGTGCGCGTGGTAGCATACTGACCTTCAAAGTTTTGGCTACTAGTCGCATTCTGATTACCAGCTTGGCTGAATAGTGACCTCATTTGATTCAAAAACACGTTAGGATCGAATGGTTGATTCATTGGCTGACTACTAGTAGATGGTACAGGTGCTTGCAATATCTGAGGCTGGAGAGCAGGTTGAACAGGCGTCGGCACACGAGTACTAGTCTGCCAATATTGCAGATCTTGATGAAGTTTATCAATGACTTCGTCCCTAGCATCTCGCGGCTTATTTGTGTACAAGGAAGCGTTATCAGGTAGGCTGATGTTGAATACTCCAGCCGGTCCGCTAACATCTTCCCAGAACATCTGCTCCTGTCTCTTGCTCAACGTTGCTAGCATACGATCCATTGGACAAAGGTGAGCTGGTTCGCGTGGAATTGGCGTCCCATCAGCCATCATGAACTTGCGATCGACGAGCTTCAACAATCCTTCTGCTACGTGCTTCTGTACATTCTGGCAATCTCTTACGAAATGACCAGGTTTCCAGTCGTACCAACAGTTATTGGACGGTCCTGCTCCCGAATGCTCATTCTGTGGTCGTGGTTGCCTCAGCGAGGAGCCGTTATTTCCGCCTTGTTGAAAGGCTCTCAAGATCTGCTCTTGACGCTCCTTCGCCTGCTTCTCACTCACGTCAATGTGATCGAGTAAAGTAGCGACTTGCTGCTTTACTTCTTCAAATTCTGCCTTGATACCAGAACCACTAGTGGCTCCGGTCGATGATATGCTTCCACTAGTCGCCGACAGAAGGTAACTAGTAGAGCTGTTGAGAGCGATATCATCAGCTTCTGCAACAACCTCGTCAAGGGTGTGCATATCTTCCCGTCTCTTGACAGGTTTTGCGACGACTGGTGCAGCAGCGGCACCACCACCACCACCACCACCAGCAGCAGCAGCAGCAGCAGCAGCAGCAGGAGCGGCGGCGGGTGCACTAGTCGTGCTTTTGATCCCACGCTTGATACTCAATCGCGCAGCGATGTTTTCTCGAAACGCAGGGGACAACGACTCGGTGAATTTTTCCACTAGTTCACGATTCGTGACTAGCGCTGGAGGCTTCTGAAGTTTCTTCGCTTCGGTCAAGAATCTACGCTTGAACTTGAGGTACGACTTGCGCTCGTCAGCCCCAAGGTTTGAGAACTTACGCGCAATGCGCGTGAGCCTCTCCCAAGTGCCTGTCTCTGCGTCTGCCGCCTCTGGGTAGTTCTTCAAGACCACTTCTTTGAATTCTGCGAAGGTACCATTATCATATTCATCCAGTGCTTGCCATTCTTCTTCGGTACGAGCGTCTGTGTACCTCACTAGCTTCTTCTTCTTCTCGTCGTCGTCTGTGATGCTATAGTCAGAGAATAAATCCTCCATCTGTCCAAGGAAACGACACAAGTTCTCAGGCTCATCGCTATCAAACTTGGGCGCGTCCCTAGACGTTGGTCTAGGCATCTTTTGGGTGCTAGCGGACATGATCGGTCTGCTAACGGATTGAATGGACTGGGAGTTTGTTTGTCCAGGTACTAGTGGGTTCGTTGGTCCACTAGTGGAGGAAGTTCTGGGCCGTGGTTGCGGTGCAAGGGGTCTAGTCCTTTGGACGTTAAGATTCGTGTTGATTCGCTGCGCTGTCCTAGCTTGTGGGCTATCGGGCGGTGCAGTTGCACTTCGTTTCTTCTTTAATAAGTTGTAGTTAGACGGGACTCCAACACCAGCAGCTCGGGAATTGGCTGTTGATCTTCCTCTGGGTCTCTCGGCGGCACTAGTATGTGCTAGCCTTGAGGATGATGCTTGTGCGGGCTCTGTAGCTCTAGCTTTGCCCTTCGCTTTCGCTGAGGCTTGGTTAGACAGATTGCGTACAAGCTGCTAGTTTGAATAGTAGTTTATTCGACAAGACTAGTGTCAAATAAAAGTCTTAATTCAATGAGATTATCAAGTCTGAAACTCCCTCGCGGTGGGCTCCAGATGATGTGCTCGGTAATGGCGAGTGACAAAAGACTAGTGGGCGGAAATGAGCTCCAACCGACACTAAACCTCTCACAACTCTACACTATCACCAATTGATTGAATTTGGGTGTTTCGAGTACGATAGAAGCACTCTGCAGACTCAATAATCAAGGGATGTTGTTCAAAAGACACTTTATTCGTTACTAGTGAGTTTTACAAGCGTACTACTCGCACTAGTGGGGTGGGTAAGACACAATTGAATGAATGTGACTTGGTTTTGAGCTACTGCGCTCGTTGGGACTATGACTGCTTCGAAATAATGGCTCTCTTGGCCCTGTACTACTTCCTACAAGTGATCTTCACTTGACTAGTTCGCACTCTTGGCTTACTAGTGGCACTCTTGGCCTAGAAACTGCTCCTTACAAGTGATAACACTTGACTAGTTCGCACTCTAGCTTACTAGTGGCACTCTTGGCCTAAGAATAATACTTTAACTTTGAGAAATTGCAAGAATTACTTCGAAACACTCTTGGTCTTTGCAGGACACAATAGTATTGCTCAAAAGGGACTTCAATTCACTCAATTCTATAGGTAACTTAGCGACTAGTAGCCGCTTCGTCGAGGTTAAGCACAAAAGCCTTTAATTGGGGCACTAAACTCTTGTTAGTCACTCGCAATCGCAGGGATGGCTTGCCTGTCCGTGCAAGTGGCTATTCTACTACTTATATACTGTAAAGAAAGGTACAAAGTGACACAAACAGCTATACTAGTGGGGTATTTTCGGTACAGATTTCTTGGCTAGGCCCGAAATACCGCGCATAAACACGCAATAGTCGGTCTAGAAATTGCTATTGGACGACTAGTGAGCCACGGAGCTCAGCTAGCGGTTTAATCTCGCGTGCTTGACCCAGCAACGCGCCACTAGCGCCGGAGATGAACGACTAGCCACATCCTCGTGCTCGCAACCGTAGTCGGCCGTGATCGAAAGCGCAGCCGGGCTATACTAGTACCGATCGTAATAGATCTGATCGCACTAGTCGGATCTGGGTGTAACGTTAATCTGTTGCTATTTCATTTCTAAGTCCTGCTTCGAGATTGCTGCATGACTAGTTAACCTGACTTAGGCGTTTCTGCCCTGATCGGTCTGCTAGTGACTGAACTTCATGAGATCTGTGTATTCTGCTTCTTGTTTGGTGCGCTAGTCGCGATACTCATCTACTAGTGGTCTTATATTAATTAGTCCGGCTAGTATTCAAGTCACTAGTACGGCCGGCTGGTAGATTTGACCCGCTAGTGGTGTCGCATCTAAGTCCTGGCTTCACTAGTCGCATACTGCTGTAACTATCAGCTCGAAGCCTCAGCTATAGTCCTTTTACTATCACTAGTATAGGATAGGTATGCAATTGTATTGTTACAAATTCGCAAAATCTAGGTGTGAACGCGTAGACGGCATATCACCGAGCATGCTGAATCGCTCGGGGAGACCCTGGGGTCTCTATCGATATCTGGATGGCCCAGCGAGCACATGCGGGACGAGGAGTTGATGACATGTGACAAGCAGGCATCTGAGTACATGAGAATTTGGAATTCTTGTCATACTGATTTAACGACCGAAGTAGCCTGGAGGCTTTCGGAGGCAGGGCAAGCATGGAGGCAAGCGGATCCAGGGGAGCAGAAAGATATCATTAGTTATAGTGCGGCTGAACAGGCCACTAAAATATTTAACGAGTTATATCCTCACTATGCCATCGCCGAACCTGCTCTGTATCAATCTTGATACTACCAACCCCCACTCCCAACTACCCCGCTGACAAGCCGACCCTTGCCGTTCTCCTCGCCGAGAAGCCATCCATACAAAGGACTGGGCCGAGTACAAGCCAGAGGCAACCATGCCAAAGGCAGCAGACAGCCTGAGGTGCTGGATATTCCCCCCGATGATCCACCAGACAAACCAGAAAACAAGAAGGGTGGAAAAAAGAAGGACCCCAACTTCTCGTACAACACTTCCAGACCCCTTTGGGGTGATCCGCCCCCAGGACCATTTGATGATTCAGTGGCCAAAGACTCAGAACGATGGTCTCTCCTGGGAGCACTGGATAAATGGGACCCCAATGACGAACCCTCTAATCCAACTGGGGGAATGGGTGATGAAGCGCCATGGATCGGATGTAAACCTGATCTAATTAGAAAACTGCTCCCCTTCAAAAGAGAGCCCAACAATATTGAGCGGTTCATTACAAACTGTGAAATATATTTCCAAGTCCACAGTGCATACATGTGGCTCGACCCTCATCGAGTGGCCTTCGCCTCGTCCTACTTCGAGGACAAAGCCAAGGAATGGTGGATACTGGAATTGGCAGATCTCTGGAGTAGATCCTGCCAAAAATTCAGATTCCCGTCATGGTACTCCTTCAAAATAGCCATCCACAATAAATTCAGGAATCCCGCCATCGAGGATAAGCAAAAGGCAAAAATGTACACCCTCTGAATGGGAAGCATGATGGCTAGCGAGTACTTCCAAGAACTCGAGAAGTTCACTAAAAAGGCAAACTTGTGCAACGACACCGAGGACTGAGGCCATATGGTCATGGCCCTACGACAGGGAGTACCTGCCTCCTACACCACAATGATATCCAACATGGGGATACTCATTCCAGTGGGCTATGATGAGTGGAAGTTGCACATTGTCGACATGAACCGCAAATGCCAGTGCAAGCAGGCCCAGGACCAGGTCACCCAGTTCTTCGTCCCCTGACAAAACCAACACGCTGGAGCCTCCAAGGGAAGCTCCAGCATGACAACTGGGTCGCTCGACAAGAAGACCGCCACAGGTGTTACCTATGGCAGGCAGGGACAGGGAATGGACATCGATACCATGAGAAAGGATGGGAAGTGCTTCAGATGCGGGGAGCAGGGACATATCAGCAAGAACTGCCCGCTGCAGTCCTGGAACAAGGTGAAGAAGCAGGAGGTCAGAGCCATGACGACCAAGCCCTCGACAGGCTCCAAGGTCGAAGAGGTAAAAGACACTGCTGGGAAGTAAGTGATTCTACTTGGCGAAGGGGGGCTCTGGTATGCATTCTAGTCATAGTGGACAGACTTATAATTCTATAGCACATGTTTCTCATAAGCCGCATTCAATACTATTCGCTGAAAGGACAACAAACCAGCCCCACAAGGAATCACACAATAGGTATGCCACCTTAACTGATGACATAGAAACCGACACCCTCTCAAGTGTCTCAGATGACAAGGCTCCCAACGTAGGGGCAGAGAGCCCCATCAAGAGTCAACCAGCACAGTTGACTAAACACCTCACAAGTAGCGCATTACACATGAAAGTGCCAGGCGATAGACCACCTACCATAGTGGTACCTCTCATAATGGCTAGCCCTCATGCTAGACTGGAGAGGGCAGGGGAACTGGGTCCAAACTCACCCCCTGAACAAGTGGCTCCCCGAGCGGTGATGAGCCTCTAGGCTCTGTACGCTCAGAATTCGTGGATTTTATGCACTAATTGCCACTCCTGTCCATCCAACGGACTTTCAGTAAACCAAAGATTGCACACACGCTCATACCATTTTCATGCTATGGCAACCACTCTTCACACGCTTTGCTATCCATCCCATCTTGTTACGCATCATAATTACCGTATTCCATCACGGCAAGGCACCTTTGATCACAAATCATCCTAAAATGGAACTACCGCATCACTTCTCATAGCCTCATGGACATGCCAATCAATCACTAAATGAAATGACGTGATTGCCGTGGCCACTCATCCATCCACAATATTTTGAGCACATGGCCACTACAGACTGCGTTTTACTAAGGCTGTTACTTCACCAAGACTTGGAGAAGACATAGACCCAAGTGTGCACCTCAGTACAAAAGACATACCTCCCCAGTCCGCAGCCAAAACAGCACCTCACGATCTGTTCATTGCTCCAAGAAACCATACGGTTTCCATCCATACGCGGCAACGTCGACGAGTTGCTGTTACTTTCAAAGTCAAGAAATCATATGTTTGCTATGAAATCTACTAAGCCACAGCCTTACAGCCTGACTAAATCATGCATGTGTATTCTATTTATAAATTCGTACTTGTAGTATAAAAACTAGCTAGAAAAATGTCGTTTAGCTCAGCTTACCTCGAGCATAGATCACAGCTTACCCCCACGCATCGAGTTTACACCACATATCGAGTCTACGCTACATTTATTACCGTTTCACGGCAATATACCATTTACCCCAGCATATTCTCGAGTGCACGTCAGTTCTTAAGCTCACCAGAGTTATTCCACAGTTTTTGACTGTGAAGGGTCGTTTGACACTTGCTCTTCGCTCTTGACACTATTGGTACATGCTCATATTGTGCCAATACGTGATTGCCGTGCCATACCTCGCCCACTTTTATCTTTTATCAGCCATTATTGTTCCAACTTCACCAGCATAGGATCTTTTCACATTTTCGCTTTCACCATCATATCGTTGCCCACTTGGGTAGTCTCCGAGCAGACTTAGGATCATTTTCACACCAGTATAGGACCAGTTTCAGCATAGTTTTCGTATAGGACAGTCCCCCAAGTGGACTTGAAGGTTAGTTTTGACATAGGATAGGATCGCTTCAGCACAAGACCAGTTTTCGACATTGACATCAGTATTTCCGTATCATTTAGGATCAGTACCCCACCATTGCCAGTATATTTCCATCCTCACTCTCAGTATCATCGCCAGTTTCCATATTTCCATGTTTATTTCGACACTCCGCCCTCAGTACCTCATTCCACGTTTTCTCTTTCTACCAGCTGTTCTCAGCTCTAGTTCCACGTCTTCGCATCGTTTTCCCTGCATTCAGACTCAGTTTCATATGTTTATTTCCATTTCCTTCACTCGCTTCGCTAGGATTGCCATCTAGCGACGTTTTCTAGTCTCTTCTCATGCTTTCACTTATGGATTCGTGGTATTCACGTCATACCCGTTTCCGTTCCCTCTCATTTCAAGAGATCCCTACCGGCTTACAGCCAAAGCTTCTAGTACTCGACTACCAAGCAGTACTACTTTGCTGACTGAAAAGTCGCAGTGTATACTTGTGTATAGAGGAATTGATTTACTGCACGGAGATGCCCTGAACCCACTCGCACACATGATCACCTTGATTGCCATGTTATTACATTAATTACCCAATCTCATTCCTGAGTTGGTGTTGCCATTGCCATGGAAGTCTAGGCTCATCAGCGTAAGGGGGCAGACAATCTTCGAGTAGTTCTTGATGAATTTTTGATAGAAGTTTGTGAAGCCTAGAAACAACTGGAGCTCCTTCTTTTTGAGAGGGGTAGGCCATTCCGTGATGCCTGCTACCTTGACAGGATCCATGCGTACAGATCCCTCACTGATGATGACGCCGAGGTACTCTGTCTCGAGTACTTCAAATTCGCATTTTTCTGCTTTGAGGAACAACTTGTGTTCTCACATCTTCTGTAGTACTTGCCATACAATGCGTCGATGTTCGTCGAGATCTCGGGTGAAGATGAGAATGTCATCGAGGTAGATAGTGACTTTTCCGCTGGCGATGAGATCTTTGAAGATGTCGTTCATCATCCATTGGAAGGTGGCAGGGGAGTTGGTGAGTCTGAAGAACATGACCGTTGGTTCGAAGAGTCCGTGGTTCATGCGGAATGCTGCTTTCTCTTCGTCCCCTTCCTTGATACGGACATTGTTGTATCCCCAACGAACGTCGAGCTTGGTGAAATATTTGGCTCCTTGGAGCTTGTCGATGACGTCGGAGATAAGGGGGAGGGGGTATCGATTCTTGATCGTCATCTCGTTTAACTTACGGTAGTCCTGGACGGGATGAAGAGAGCCATCCTTTTTCTTGATGAAGAAAACTTGTCGAGCTGTTCCTGTTCATCTTGGTTCAAGGGATATACCTTGCAATCAAGGGTCAACTTGGCGTTGGGAATTAGCTCAATGGCATGGTCCCAGGGTCGCCGTTCGGGTAGTTCATCGAAGTTTTCCTTGGAGAATAGGTCTCAGAAAGAACAGTAGTCAGGAGGTACCATTTCTTCAAAGGTCTTCTTGGGCTTTTCTGCATTGGCAGCTGCGGCTAAGTCGTTGGCATGATATATAGCGCGAATGACTACTTCTTCCTCCATGTTGACGGTGAGGATGGTGTTGCCCTCTTTGAGTTCTTCATCCCACCTGTCTTCGGGGTCTGCGTCGGGGAGTGGGAACGGGTTCTTGATGCACTGGCAGTGTCCAAAGGTTATCGAGCCCATGTTCCAGTTGATGACTGGGTTGTGGTGCTTTAGCCAGTCATGGCCCAAGTAGAGATCCTTGGAGCCGAGGTCGGTAACGGTGAAGTCGATTCGCTCACTGTGGTTTCTGATAGTCATCCGGAATTCCACGAATTCAGTGATGTCACCTGCTTTATTGCGAGTACCATCTGCATTGTAGACAATGATGGGGATGGCCGTTTTGACGGTATTGAGTTCGTGTTTCTTTACGAAGGCATGATTGATGGCGCTGCTGGTGCAACCGCTGTCGAGTAGTGCTCAAGTGGCGAGAACCTGAGTTCCAGTGCATGGGTGGAGCTGTACATCGAGCATGAAGTTGTGACTATCGCTGTTTCAGCTTCGAAGGTAGTGCGGGGCTTTTCGCAGCTCGTAGAGCTGTTCTCATGCCATCTCTCCCTCAAGCCATAGTGAGGCGAGGAGTTTGTCGGTGAGTTCGCTGATTTGATCCTTGTGGGTCCATATGAATAACGCGGCTCGTGCGGCATTATCGTTTCGTGCTTCACATATGGTGCAAAGCGTCCAATCGACCTCGAAGGGCTGACACCACCCTCTTGTTATGGTCGGCGCTAGAGGAGCTACTGGACTTGGTTGCTTGCTCTTCGTCTGACGCGCCATCCAAATGAGAAAGGCAGTGTCGTCCTCTTCATTGGGTACCTCGATCAAGGTTACCCTATGCCCCCTATTCACTGCCTGGGCGCTAGCAGCTTCCTGTCCTGCGGCAATCTTCTTCATGGCCGTGGCATTGGCATCACCGGCGGTCTTTGATGGGCATTCTTGACGGTCTTCATCAATCTTTTTCTGTGTATCAGGATGTGGGATCTGCCAGTCGAGAACTGAGGTGTCGCCCTTCTGGACTGCAGGCACGGTCAAGACGACGGGTTGGACCCGAACCGTGAACATGGAATTACCGGTCCATCCGGCTACCTCGGGCCTTAGCGGGTCACTCGGGTTTGTGGGCATAATGCCTCGGAAAGGGGGTGGAAATGTGGCCACTCCTGCAGCATCGTTGGTGTCCTTCCTGGTCAAGGTACTCCTTGCGGTCTTCTGCTCTTGGGCAGCTGCTTCTTCAGGGGTGAGCGCGAAGCCCGGGTCCCCTGCTCTGCCCGGTCTAGCGGAGCTAGCCGTTGAGGTGAACGTCACTATGGTGGGTGACTTGTCGTCAGACACTTTTGCCGGTTGGGTTTCCCCGCATAGGCTACTTGTGTAACGGTTAGTCTCTAATCTGGAGACGTCGATGGGGCTCTCTGCCCTGTGCCCAGTGGGATTGACCACCTTTGCTTGTACCCTGGCAGGCAATCTGTCATTGGATCCTTTGAGGGTCGTGTCTTTGTCGTTGTCGTTGTACTCTTCGATGGCGAGTACGGTGTGCACATCCAGTATAGGCTGTGCACCAATTGGACTACTATGGTCCACTTGCATCACTCAAAGAAAATATCTACAAAGAAGAAGACAATCTCTCCAGATCTCTATTCAAGATTTCTTAGTATCAAATCACGATGGTGCCTGGAATTATGTAGCTGATCTGCCCTATCAGAATCTCTTGATCATCAAATTTTGATTATTGTTCTATTGTTCATTGTTCTCTTCTATTGTCCTATAATCCTATTGTTCTTCCATCTGGACTCATTGTTCTATATTCTTATTGTCCCTGCTCATTGTGTCCTAAGTATGAAAACTTATTGTTCTCCAGTAGTATATAAGTAGCTGTAGAGTAGCAGAGAAAAAAATCAGGAGACTTTATCCCCCCAACATCAGTGGGAACCAATCAATCCTTTTTCACTCTCCAAGTGTAGCAGCTGCCTAGCATCACCTAGGGCTCTACCTCAAGGAGTTTTATCTACCTTTTAGTTTGGAATCATTATTACTTGTCATTTCCCTCATCATAATTCCCTTGTATCCTCTTCTATCCTACCTTTGCTAGTTCATGTCTGTCAGAGATTATTGAAAGTCCTCCTTGCATTCAAAAGAATTCGCTAGGGAATACATTTTGGTTCATACTATCTTCCCAAGCCTTACAACGGCGTATCAGTTTTGTGATTCTGGAACTGGTTTGCTAGTCGTGCTGGAGATGTTAAAAGCAGCGGGGGGTATCATTGAATGCAGCATATGTAAAACAGATGTAACTAAAATAAAAGAATCAGTCTGGCCAGCAGGAGATGAGAGCACACCAGTAAGTAAGTCCTTGGCGATCATAGGGGAATCGGACCCTAGACCGCCACCTCTTTTACCTCCTCGATCTTCGATGTCGAGGTGTCCTTCTCCTTCGTCTGTTCCTGCTCAGCTGTAACTACCGAGCGAATGTTCCTAAAGTCCTTCTTCTGTGGGCAATCCTTACCCAGATGCCCCTTCTCATGGCATCGGAAACATCTCCCCTCCACTCACAGTTTGGCGATGTCGATGTTCATTGGCTCTCCTTGTCCTTTGTATGTCGTCTGTTTGATGGTGTGCCATTGTCCTTGGCCGTCTCGGGGTGGTGCGTTACTCGTCGGCTTGGCCGACGATGAACTTGTCGTGCCACCTGTAGTCTTGTTACTACTGGTGGTGGTATTGCTTTGGCCCCTAGGGGGCTGGGAGATTCAGGCGTCGTGGTGATGTGCTCAGTAACGGCAAGTGACAAAAGACTAGTGGGCAGAAATGATCTCCAACTGGCACTAAACCTCTCACAACTCTACACTATCACCAATTGATTGAATTCGGGTGTTTTGAGTATGATAGAAGCACTCTGCAGACTCGATAATCAAGGGAAGTTGTTCAAAAGACGTTTTATTCGTTACTAGTGAGTTTTACAAATGTATTACTCACACTAGTGGGGTGGGTAAGACACAATTGAATGAATGTGACTTGGTTTTGAGCTACTGCGCTCGCTGGGACTCCGACTGTTCAGACTATTGGCTCTCTTGGCCCTGTAATACTTCCTACAAGTGATCAACACTTGACTAGTTCGCACTCTAGCTTACTAGTGGCACTCTTGGCCTAAGAATAATACTTTAACTTTGAGAAACTGCAAGGACTAACTTCGGAGCACTCTTGGCCTTTGCAGGACACAATGGTAGACTCAAAGGGACTTCAATTCACTCAATTCTATAGGTAACTTAGTGACTAGTAGCCGCTTCGTTCGAGGTTAAGCACAAAAGCCTTTAATTGGGGCACTAAACTCTTGTTAGTCACTTGCAATCGCAGGGATGGCTTGCCTCTCTTTGCGAGTGGCTATTCTACTACTTATATACTGTAAAGAAAGGTACAAAGCGACACAAACAGCTACACTAGTGGGGTATTTTCAGTACTGATTTCTTGGCTAGGCCCGAAATATCACACATAAACATGCAATAGTCAGTCTAGAAATTGCTATTGGACGACTAGTGAGCCGCGGCACTCAGCCAGCGGTTTAACTTCGCGTTCTTGACCCAGCAACACGCCACTAGTCCCGGAGATGAACGACTAGCCACATCCTCATGCTCGCAACCGTAGTCGGCCATGATCGAGAGCGCAGCTGGGCTATACTAGTACCGATTGTAATAGATCTGAGCGCACTAGTCGGATCTGGGCGTAACGTTAATCCGTTGCTAGTTCATTTCTAAGTCCTGCTTCGAGATTGCTGCGTGACTAGTTAACCTGACTTAGGTGTTTCTGCCCCGATCAGTCTACTAGTGACTGAACTTCACGAGATCTGTGTATCCTGCTTCTTGTTTGGTGCGCTAGTCGCATTACTTGTCTACTAGTGGCCTCATATTAATTAGTCCGGCTAGTATCCAAGTCACTAGTATGGCCGGCTGGTAGATTTAACCCACTAGTGGTATCACATCTAAGTCCTGGCTTCACTAGTCGCATACTGCTGTAACTATCAGCTCGAAGCCTCAGCTATAGTCCTTTTACTATCACTAGTATAGGATAGATATGCAATTGTATTGTTACAAATTCGCAAAATCTAGGTGTGAACGTGTAGACGGCGTATCAGCGGATTCCTTGGATACTTTGATCGAATGCGTACTTCTTTTGTCGCTCATCATACATGACGAGGATGCAGGCTTTCCACTTGGGGTACATAAGAGGAATGTCCTGCCTGATATTGGCGATGATGTTGGTGTACGAGTTGGGAAGTCTGAGTCGTACTGCCTTGACCATTGTCCCATGCTCTCCTTCGTTGAGGTGGCGTCCGGCCAGTTTGGCTTCTTTCTCTAGTTCGTAGAAGAACTGAGCAGCGGGGTTCTTGCCCATGCATACTTCAAACATCTTGCATTCATGCATGACTTTGATGGTGGGGTCGCGGAAGTGTTCGGTGACCATGTTGACGAATTCTGGCCAAGTAGGGTATCAGAAGCGTGCGGGGGTGGGGTCATCGTCGTCGTTGGACCAGAAGTCCGGGCATTTGTATACCCACCATTGTTTGGCAGGTCCTTCGAAGTAAGAGGTGGCGAATGGTACCGTCTGGGAGTCGAGGAGGAAGTAGGTGGCGAATGCTTCGAAGTAGGTGAGGCAGTCACCGATAAAACGTTCAATGTCATCGTGATCGCCGTGGAATGGCTTTGGTGGTTGCATGAGGATTGGCTTGATCCCCAGATAGGCGGCGTCAGAAGGAGCAGTACCAATGGGTTGTGGCATCGGGTGTGGATGTCCTTGTCCTGGAGGAGGTCGTGGTACGGAGAATTGGTTGTCGCGGTTGTGCAATGGCTCTCTCCAGTTAGGGACGAAGGGTCTGCCCCTAGCTGGCCTCTTGCCCTTGTCGTCGTCATCATTGGGGGTGTCGGTCTGGTTGAGGTTCCAGATCATGTCATGCCTGATTTTGCGATCTCAGGCTGCCTCTAGTTGTCGATGTAGGTTGTCGACTTCGCTTCGATAGGTCTCTGACTTCAGGCAGGCTGCCTGGAGATGTTCCTCTTTGGTGGGCTCGGTTGGTGGATTGTTGGATCCTCCTTCCTGGCAATCGTCGGGGTCGACGTCAATGGGGGGGTCGTTGGGTGGATCTTGTCCTCCCATGGGGTGAGTACCATACTGAGGAGGTCGGTACTTTTGTATACATCGGGGGTGTGGAGCGTAGGGGATGTTGGAATAGGGACCTTGAGGGGGAGAGTCAGGGAGCGGGAATGGGTATTGGGGTAACTCATATCGCAGGGTTTCAGTGACGAACCCGTTGAATGTTTCCTCGTCGTAGTGGAAGTGGTTGAACTGATTATAGTTCTCGGGGCAGGTCGTCCATATGTCGTTGTCGGGCCGCGAGTATGAATAATGCTCCTGCCAGTTCCTCCTGCTCCTGCTCTGACCTCCTTCTCCTTCTCCCATGTAGTTCGGATCTGGGTGCAGGAGGGTGTACCTCCCTGTTTCGATTGGCAAAGATTCTGGTGGCGATGGTCTGATTTCTTCCCCTTCGAGAAATTGGATCCCCTCGTTCCACTGCGAGGTACCATCCCATTGGGGTTCGTTTCTCCCTTCTGAGATTGAAGTGAACCTCGACATCGTGTCGGCATAATTCCCAGGCCTCAGTGCGGTGGGGGCCAAGAATTCTTCTGTCCATGTCACTGAGCTCGTTCCACTCATAGTCGGGCCCATTGATATTGAGTGGGTCATTCCGGTCTCTGTATCGGGTGAGGAGTAGGGTAGGGGATGAGTGGTCATGGTTGGGCTCGGGTTCGGGAACGTCATCATGGAAGGGTAGGGCGTTGCTGGGGATCGGGGAGCCGGGTGGCTCTGACCCGGAGGAGACCAAGATTGGGGCGTCGGGTCCTCCTTGTTCTGCGAGGGTGCGGTCGATAACGAGATCGATATTGTCTTCATCGTTGGTGTAGATTGTGATGAAGCGGTCTGGGGCAGGGAGGTCGGAGGCTGGTGGGGCTGCGGTGTGCCAGGGTGCATCATCCTCCGAGCTGCTGGGCTCAGGGGAGGAAAAGTGTCCGGAGGGGGGTCATATGAAGATACGCTCACGGGGCACAGTAGGGAACACCCTGAAGTGGCAGGGTTGGACTGTCGCAGCTGGCCGCTCAATGGGTGGAAGGTCGGTAGGGTCATAGGGGGGTGGTGGGAACTGCTTGTACCAAGCCTATAGGTCCCAGTCATTCGCAAGCAGGGTGGGCGAGGGGGTTCGTGGAATGTTACTGGGGCCAGGGGTTGCATTTCTGGGTGGTGTTGGTATTCATCTTCCTGGAAATTCCTCTGAGGAGTTTGCGGTGGTTGGTCGCCTCCTGATTGCCGCTGAGTCTGGTTCCACCAGTGGTTCATCCAATGTTGTTCCTGATTGGTAGGGTAGGACATAGTGAGCGGGGAACGGTGCTGGTCTGAAGGGGGATGGTCTAGGGGGTGTGAGGATCCCGTGTCGGTATAGGAAGCTTTTGATCTGTTGTCACCAGGTGAAGATGATGAGAGCGGTGATGAGGAAGATGAGGGTGGCCCCAACTATAGCAGTGCCAATGGCAATGGTCTGGTTGTTCATGAGATTGGGGGTCATGGGTCTTTCTTCTCACGGCTGGCGGTTGAGAGAAAGAGAGGAAGTTTCGAACTAATTGTTAGGCCTTGCCTAACACGTGACCAGATAAAGACATTGCGTAATACAAGAGCCGTCTCGTGTTCGGACAATCACTCTCGTACAGCTAGTCTTGCTCGGTGCTTGTGCTGAGTAGGTAAGGTGAAGATAAACTTTAGTTCAAAACTGAGAATACTACAGTGAGAACTGTGCTACTTATATACTAAAGGCCGAACACTATATATAGATGTGGATATGTGTCAAGCATTCAGTTACTATGCATGAAAACAATGAAAACAATGAGTATGGCGAGCGAGGGTTGCAAGCCGTAGTACAAATGCTGAGGTCGCCCGTTAGAGTCGTGGCGACCGGTCTGATGTCCGTGATAATTGAGTAGGCACCATAGATAAGATGTGATTAGATAGGCACTTGCAAGATAAGATAAGAAAAATAGAAAAATCGTAACAATAGGAGGCAGGCATTTCGTAGGCATACCCAGGGTGTAACTTGTTAAATATTATGGTGGCCTGTACATTGGCACTATGACTAATAATATCCTCCTGCTCCACTGGGTCTGCTTGCCTCCACATCTGACCTTCCACCAAATGCCTCCAGGCCACTTCAGTTGTTAAATCTGTATGTCTGGAATGCCAGATATTCGTGTACTCAGCTGCCCGCTCTTCTGGGGTCATCTCCTCCATGTCACTCTCAGGCTCACCTTTCCATCCAAGTATTGATAGAGACTCCAGGGAGTCCCCTATCGATCTGGCGCACTTAGTATGTTTGGTACTGTTCAAGCCAGACTGGCTCATAATGGAGGGGGCAGCGCTCATAGTCCTCTGCGTTGGCCCAGTTGATGGCTGTGTCCTCAGCCAGGGTGGCTCATTGCCTTGCCCAATACTGGGCAGCCGACTCTGTTGCCATGCACAGGCGAGACGCTTGGTGGAAGTATCTTTCGATAACTTCCTCACACTCTTGAATGAGCCGCACTCATTCCTCTCCTGCTTGTACCTCTTGATCTGCTGCTGCAGCTCGGTGTACATTGGAGAAGCTGGGGCCTGCTTCAGGCTTGGGGGAGTTGGCAAGGGCCTGGGAGTCTGGGCGAGGGGTCATGCTGAATGCTCGGTGATCCAGGGACTGGGGAGCAGAGCAGGGGAGTCAATCCGAGGTGTGGGGGGTGAGGTCATTGTCCTCAAGCCAGACGGCATATTCAGAATTGGTGAGAAAGTGTGGGACGTAGTCTGAGATGGCCTCACTGTCTGAAATGATGATGACAGGTCAGTTGGGGGCGATGTTTCGAGTCCTTCCTGTGATAGAATCATGGGTGGGGAACTCGGGGCTGGAGAGGACGGTGACGAGGCTGGTAACGGGCACTCGTGAAACTAAGCGCGGCCTAGCGTGAACAACACTCTAAACCACTACTCAATCCCACTAACACACACACACACACCAATCTCAATAAGTGCAGAAGGGAGCAAGGAATTTAATTCTACTTGCACCCTGACAGTATCTCAAAATATCTTAGAGAGCTCGCTAAGTAATGCAATGCGATCACGTACAATTGTCAAGCAAATCTCAATTTCTCGGTTTCCTCGGAGCTTTTACAAGAGAGCACAGTGAACCATGCAACCCTCAAGGCAAATGATATTTCAATAGAAAATACACACGGACATGCAGATCCGCAAAACAATCAAGTTCGTTCAGTGAGCTCGCTAAGATACGAATCGCCGCTAGGTTCTACTGCACGCGACTTCGATTCCTTTCCTAGCTCGCTAAGTCTGAGTCCTAAACTCGTCGCGATAGAGGCCCTCGGCACTCTTCAATCACAATACACAATTCCTTTGCTAAACGTCCCCACGAGTCCTCACACACAGTGCGCTCACTCTAACAACGGTGCCGTGAGGTCCAACTGCGCACACCTGTCACACTTTGTGCAACTGCTAGAACAGCTCAAGCTGGCTGATTCTCTCGTACTACTCCTCAAGACCTACTCAGAGGCCGGCACAACACAATTCTCGTCTTACTACTGAACCAGAAAATGGAACAGAGTTTCTCTCAGATGTTTTCTCTTAGGTTTCTCTCTAGAGACCGGCGCAGCTTCACTGACACCGGGTCTCGTTCATTCTCAAGTAAAACCAAAGTTTCGTATCCAAAATGTCTCTCTTATTTCAATTTCTCTAGTGAGCTTGCTAACTCTCTGGTATAGCTGAGACTCGAAGTTACTAACTCTTACATGTCGCAACAAGTCCAGATTCACTGAAAACTTTATTACTGTACGTGGGGGGTAGGTAGCTTGTTTTAATACACGAAAGTCTGCCCTACTTATACTATGAGAGATTGATTGTTACAAACGGGTTATTAGTAAAATACTTCTTGTGTCAGCCGATAATTCCTCATCTGAAACGTCACAGCTCTCTTGGCAGAGCGCCGCTTTCTCTCTGTTTGGTAGTCTCAAAGGACTAGGGAGCGTCGACGTCGCTCACCCGACAGCAGGGGCTGTCCGTGGACTAGCACTCAATAGCTGTATACCACGTGATCACTGATCACACGTCATTCTGGGTTCTCTGTTCTGCTCCGAAGGTGACAGCGTCATAGTCTAGACACGGTAACCAAGCGATGCATCAGAATTCTAGTCCGCTCGCTAATCCCTTCGGCCGGTACCCATTTCTAGACCATGCCCGGTGGTTCTCTTGATTATCTCTCGCGTGGTATCGCTTCTCCGGATCTCCAGGGTCTATGCGTCATTGATTATCGACGCGTAGTTATCTAAATTAGCTTCGGTCCGAGTACAAGCACATCCCACCAAGTCTGAATCCCTAGTGCTAACAGATGTTATTGCAAGCGAGCTCGCTAGTCGGCCTCATTGCCGTGCATGCCCGTGAGGTACAGTGCAGCGGCGAAGTCCTATGTTTTTAATTCCGTGGCTTCTTTTCTGACAGAAGGGTATCCTGACTCAGTGACCTTGCTTCTTCTCGTGCCGCTTGCACTGTCAGCGAGCTCGTTAAGTCTACACAGTGCCTAAGTGTAATTTATTGATTTTCACAAAATTACACGCTTAGACACGCTGCAGGCGTGACAACAGTGGTGGAGGATCCAGCAATGACTGCTGGGACTTCTTGGTACCCTTCAGAAAGTCCAGCAGTATAGACTGCCAGGATCTCTTGGTACTCACTGTAGAGAAGCCTTCCCCCTTCTTCCTCTACATCCAACTCCTCTTGCTCTGTGTGGATGCAGGATGAGTCTTTGGCAATGGCAAGAGAGGAAAGTCCTGTTGACTGAGATGGGAGGAGCAGGGAGAGGGTGGTTCCACCAGCTGTTCTTGGGACATAGTGGTAGGGAACCATGAAAGGCTAGGTGGGGAAGCGAGGTGCGGGTTGATGGAGGGTAACCAGAAAGAGTTGGCATATATAGAGCCTGATCTCAACTCGGTAGACGTGGTAGATGATGAAGCAAGTGATGAAGACAGTGATGCCTACTATCATTGCCACAAGGGTGAGGGTTGTACAGGAGGTGATATCATGGGTGATGTTCATTCAGTTTTTTTGAGCATATAAGTGTCTCTGAAGAAAGGGAATGTAGAAAGCTTCAAGCTAATTGTTAGACCTGAACTCCAGTATAACAAACAAGACTAAACAAAGAGCTGTATTGCATTCATACAGTCACCCAATGAGTGTCAAGTATGCTTGATAACCAAGAATCAAAGGTCAGACTCTTAGTCTGGGCAGAGGAGTGAGTCTGAGAGTAAGTTTGGTGTATTAAAACTTTAGCTCAAAGCTGGAGAATATACAGCAAGAGCTACAATACTTATATACTGTTTCATACATGCTATTAATAGTTTGTTGAGTCCAGCAATGGTGTAAGTAAGAAACATGGTAGCATGCAGGTCCAACGGACAAGGAACTTGACCATAGGCCTAGGTGATGCCGCTACTTGCTACTCCACACTTTGGGGCAGTTGGTCATTGGTCTGACTATGGCTAGGGGTTGTCATGTATGGGCATGATAACTCATGGTGATGAGCGGTCTGTGATGCGAGATAGGCATTTGGATTAGATGTGATAAGATCACAATAAGATAAGCGCCCAAGATAAGATAAGAAAATGGAAAAATCGTAATACATCCTGGACTGCTCTATAGTCCTCAATGTCTCTCTATCCCTCTAGCATGTTGACGAGATTGGCAATGGTGTGGTATTGCTTTGTTGTTAATGTCTTCGTTGCTTTGATCTCGTTTTTGACCATATACTGCAACACGGCTATGACATTGTATATGGCACTCACCGATGTCCCATCTATCTCTAGCACTTTGTTATAGACTTTCTTTACTGCTTCAGCTGCTGTCTCTAGCTTGGCCATGTGCACTCACTTTGCTTCTATCAGTTTTGACGTTATTGAGGTGAAACTCATGTCTCCGGTGTTGTTGGGTGGGTCTAGTCCTTTGGACATTTTGGTAGTATGATTTCTTAATGTTATCGGTAGTGTTTACAAGAAGTATTTACACGTATCTATCCTCATACACCCTCCCAATTCCCTTTGAGCGGTGCTATTGGACCATGGGAAGATTGGGTGTGGTGGCTGTATCGGATCAAGAGGTGTCCATCAGCAGGGGTATTCTCCCTTGATGACCCTCGCGCTGTAAATTTTGCTAGTTGGCAGCAACAGGTGAGTGATTCAATTGATCACCCTTTCAGTGACTAACTATGTACTCAGTGCATTCATGGCATGGGAAAGTGGCAGAAGTTCTTGTCACAACTGGTTTCCAAGGACATACTCCAGAATCATCCAGAGCTGGAAGACAAACTTCATGCTCGGAGTCTTGTTCAGGTCATCCACCATATTGAGCCATCTCAGGACAGTCATCCATCAACATCCAAACCAAAGCGACATCAGCATATCTCGCATCCATCTAGCTCTTCCCTTTCACAATCTTTCCTGCTAGTTTGCTTGCTTGCCCACTCTAAGCCTTTGCACATGCAGCCTATGAAGAAAATGTAATCATTGTCGACTGTTGCCTCATTCTCCCCTGCCCCATCCTCACCGACGCTGCACTATCCTGACAGCAATGGTTTGAACCATGTCAACAAAAAGGTCCTGGTGAATCATTGTATCTGCCCTTTTCCTCATGTGCAACCTCTTAACTTTGACGCCAGTGATTCCAGTGACGATAGTGATGTTATAATATTGGATGAACCAGCCTCATTGCATTCATTAAAAATCACTATGCCATCAAAGCAAAAAATCCATGTGATTTGGTAGCTCAACATTAGTCATTTTGATCTGACCTTCCTCACCAACTAACTGGCTTTGATCAGGAGGAACAAGAACCTACTCATACTTTCCATTCTGTCACATCGGGCTGCTTTGGGTGAACGAGGTGTAGAGAAAACTGGCACCTTTTTGCAATACATTCTCAATAAGGACAAGTGGAAGTCTTGTCCATGGCAGGATGATATTTATGTCCAACTGAGCAAGACGATTGCTATCAAGAGGGATTCACTGTTGCATCTTCAGGATTGGGACAACTGGTTGTCTACATTTTCTTTGTAACTCAGTAGAATGTTATTTCAAGTTTTATTATATACTGTTTCTACTGTTTCTACCTTTTCTAATTGGCTTTACTTTGAATTTGGATAGTTGGAATATTATATTGAATTGTTTTACCTTTGTTTTTGCATTTCTATTGTGCCATATTTTCAGATGTCAGTGTTTCAACTGCGACAATGGGACAATGTCTGGTAGCCACCAACCATAGTGGTTTCAAATCAAGATAATAAAAAGGTGGCATGTATTCCCTTTATCTATCCAAGTGAGTTCAAAGTGTTTATGCCACCCTATAGCTTCACTTTCCACCACCACCATCATGATAGAATTCTTTTCTAACTGCACCTGCAATGTCATCAATCCCCACAAATCAGTCCACTCCTCCTGTGCCTCTCTTAACTGCTCATGTCCGCCCCAACTGCCCCACTCTCACAAAGAAACAGATGGCTTGGCTGAACAAGAACGCTATCATAGGCTATGCACAAACTGTTGCTGCAGCCCAGACTCAGTCATCCAATAGTTCACAAGTACGAGATCCTGGTACTGAATATGTCAAAGAACATGTTCTCAATGTGTTTCTTGAGGAGTTCTGGACTCCAGATAATGAACTGAAAACTGTGTCTATCCTGTTGGTAAGTATGGTGTATTATTCTCTATTACTAAATGTACTCATTTGGTGTGTAGAAAGTCAGAAAGTACCTTGCAAACTATCATAAAGCCTACAGTGAGAAGTCTCACTTCGACCCTTGTACACAGACACATCCAGTATGATGAACCAATGCTAAGGAACAGTTTTGATTGGTGAAGGCATGGGAGATTAAAGCAGAAATGGCAAAACATTCATATGATGTCCAGGCGGTGGACAACCTCAATTTATATTGTGACATGTCTTCAGCCATGTGGAATGAGCTTGATGCTATGGCTATTGAGGAATATCAGGCTATGGCTGATGAAGCCAATGCATGCGCAGCTAAGCCTCCAAGCCTGAGTGAGATATATTGGTGAGTAAGGCATAGCACAGATCCGGATGATCCACAGATATCTGAACAGATATCTGAAAAAATATCTGCAGATGTGGCTGTGCCCAGATATCTGGATCCGTGGCATTCGGATCTGCCAGATGTGGATATGGCTTCAGCAGCTAGCTATATCCGCAGATGGTCTGCTTCAATATGTAGTTGCATTGTCCCCCACTTGTAAAATAAGCATCCTAGGGTTTTGGAGGTCACGGAATTCAAATCCACAGCCTGATTTACAATCAGAAGTCATCCAGACCTGCAGTAAGCAAACAAATATTTTTTTAATTTTCTGTCAAAGTTTATTTTAATTTTCTGGCAGTCATTCAGATGGCAGGACTAACATAATGGGGGTGTTCTAATGTTTTCGAGGTCAGGGAGCTCAAATTCACCATCCAATTTGCAATCAGAGGTCATCCTGTCCCACGAGAAGTGATCGAAGATTTTGTTGATTTTCTGTTAAAGTTCACTTTCTTCTTCTGGCACTCATTTGGAAGGCGAGATTAACTTTGTGGGTGTGTCCTAATGTTTTTGAGGTCAAGTAATTTGAATCCGCTGTTCAATTTGTGATCAGAGGTCACCCTAACCCACAGGAAACAATCGGAGATTTAGTTGGTTTTATTTACATGTTTTCTTCTTGTTTCAGGCTTTTTATTGTCGATGGGCCTGGCCAAATTTATGCTTACAACTGTTCTAGATGTTTTAGAATATACATCTAACCTGGCACAGGTGATATAAGGTATCATGAACATGTGTGCTTACATATAAGTTAAATAAACACCACATTTCTGTCTGATTTTTCTGTCTTGCAATTTTGACACCCTCTGTTGATCGAACATAGTGTTTAGCAACGCTTCATAGTGTAGAATGTGTGTATCAAAACTTGGAGCAAACAGACCAATACCCATGAAGATATGCAAAGATTTAATTTTAGCTAACATACACAGATATCTGCAGTGTGGATGCCCCGGATACGGATATCCATGCACAGCCACATCCATAGATGTGGATATCACCTATCAGGTACCCTAATATCCACAGGACAGATCCGGATCCATCTGCGGATGTATCTGTGCTATACCTTAGTTTGCACAGTCAAGTGAGTATCATGTTCTTCTCTTGGATATGTCACTCTAAATCTTGCTGAACAGTGTGAAAATCCACTCCAAATTGAAATTGTGATCAGCTGTGCCTAATAACAATTTGAATTTGGATGAATATCATGCAGCTGCAGTTAAATAGGCTGCTCAGGGATTTGAAGATATGTAGGAACTTTTATACTAATGTGAAAGACTAACAACACATGCACAGGCAACAAAACCACCATCCCCAGCCATGAACAAGAGGCTGGCGCTGCTGATGCCTGAAAGCCCAAGCTACATGTCAAACCCAAATCTGCCTCGTGAAAATCCAACAGCAAAGCGACATCAAACCAAATATCTGACCCATGGAGCCCATCAAAACCTGAGGATGTCAGCCACAATGATGACAATGAGGAAGATAAAGAGGATGAAACTGCCAAGGTGGAAGCAGCTCTTTCCAATGCTGCAGCAGCCATCAAATGGAGGGCAGAGGAGAAAGCACTAGCAGCAGAAGCGAAGCCTACATCGAGTGGAGATGATGACAATGTGGATGTGGATGAGGCTGAGGCTGGAGACAAAGATGACATGGAGGTGGAGGATGTCATGGAGGATGACGCTGAAGTGGGAGACAATGGAGATGATGAAGAGGAGGAGGATGAAATGGCCAAGGTGCAGACAGCACTGGACAATGCTGCCACCACATTGAAATGCAAGGAGAAGGCAGTAAAGAATAGAGAAGAGAATGTAGCAAAAGAAGAAAAGGAGAAGACAAGAGGTCCATGAGGGAAGAAGTGCTCAGCAGAGGAGGTTAGTGGGGAGGTCACCTCACCCCCTAAGAGAGTGTCACAATGGGGTGCTCTGTTGCCTACCCAAGCCTGGCATAGCTCACAGGCTGGTAAAGGTAAAAATACAAAAAACTACAAGCTTGCAGATGGGAAGTATACAGGTAAATAAAAGATGTGTACTTTCGATCTACCACAGACTTTGGTGATTTGAACGCTTACTGACTTGTAGGTATATGTCATTTGGCTAGGCTAGACTACAGAACGTGGTTTGGTGAATAATTTATGTTGTTAGTTCAACTAGCTAGGGCTTGAAGGATAGGTTAGGCTGTGATAGGCCTTGCCTAACACGTGACCAGATAAAGATGTTGCGTAATACAAGAGCCGTCTCGCGTTTGGACGATCACTCTGTATGGCTAGTCTTGCTTGGTGCTTGTGCTGAGTAGGTAAGGTGGAGATAAACTTTAGTTCGAAACTGAGGATACTACAGTGAAAACTATGCTACTTATATACTAAAGACCGAATGTTATATATAGATGTGAATATGTGTCGAGCATTCGGTTACTATGTGTGAAAACAATGAAAACAACAAGTAGGGTGAGCGATGGTCGTGAGCCGTAGTACAAATGCTGAAGTTGCCTGATGGAGTTGTGGCGACCGGTCTGATGTCTGTGATAATCGAGTAAGCGCCATAGATAAGATGAGATTAGATAGGCGCTTTTGCGAGATAAGATAGGAAAATGGAAAAATCATAACATTACCCTCTCGTTAAGGCAGGCGTCCCGACTGCCTAGGGCTCAATTGATTCTTCTTGAGCATTGGCGAGTTGGCTTGCCCAGTACTCGTCAAGGAATTCCTTCCAAAGGGCTTTGTCGGGGTTGATGACCATTTTTGGCGTCCGTCTCCTCATTGAGCGAGGTATGTGACGTCGCCGTTGGACTCGTAGACGTGGTCGAGGATCATGGTGACGGTGCGTTTGGAAGGTGTTGCGATTTTGATAGTGTTGACCTTCTGGCTGGCTCCGACCTTTTTCTCATAATTGGCAATTGCTTCCTTAGCGTTGCCCATTTCTGAAGCCGTTACCCAGGAGTTGTGTTCCCTGGTGTGTCCAACCCACTTGATGAAGTAGTCAATGATGGTGACTGACGGTTGGCCGTGTTTGCCGTGAACCTTTCTGGTTTTCGAGTTGAGTACTTCTTCTATTTCCTATTGTTCCTTGCCGTCAATGAGATCAGGCGGCAGTGGTGGGGGTTGTTCCTGGTTAGGGAACGTGGGAGGCATGTATGGGGTAAGGAGCTTCTCATTGAAGTGTGGGTGGATCTTCCAATGAGGCGGTAGCTTCAGCTTATAAGCCGAGGCACCAGTCTTCTCGAGGATTTTGAAGGGTCCAACCCTCTTGTCATCGAGCTTCTTCTTTGGATGGGGAAGGTGGAGGTTGGCAGTGTCGAGCCAGACGAGGTCTCCGGGTTGGTATTCTTTGGCAGGGCGCTTATGCTTGTCGTATTGTGCTTTCATCCTATTGGCAGCCACTTCGAGTGCGGCCTTGGTTTCTTTATGGATTTTAGCCATGGCTTTAGAGAAGTCTGAGGCGGCGGGTACTTTCGAGTATGCGGGACAGGGGGAATCGGGGAGGATTCGCGGGTTTTGGCCATATAGAATCATGAACGGGCTCTGACCCATGGCTGAGTGAGCTCGGTTGTTGTGGGTGAATTCTGCAAGTGGCAACCAGTCGGCCCAGTCGTCTTGTCGGTGACTGACGAAGATTCGTAGGTACTTCTCGACTTCCTGGTTTACACGTTCCGTCTGCCTGTCAGTTTGCGGGTGGAAGGCGGTGGATGCGTTTGGTGTGATGTTAAGCATCCGGTAGAGCTCCTTCATGAAGGCAGAGACGAATTGTGGTCCTCTATCCAAAATGACAACCGTTGGCATTCTGTGTCGTGCGTAGACGTGATCTCGAAGGATGCGTGCCCATCCTTCCGCTGATAGGTCCTTATTGCAGGGGACTAGGATAATGGCCTTCGAAAAGCGGTCGACAACCACCAATAGGGCATCGTAGCCATTTGAGTCGGGGAGTCCGGTGACCATATCGACTGAAATATGCATCCATGGTTTGGTTGGAATTGCATTAGGGTGAAGCGGTGTGGCTTTGGCTTGCGTGTTTGATTTGGTTCGTTGGCAAGTCTCGCAGCCGCCGATGTATGCTTCGACGTCCTTTTTCATCTTTGGCCACCAGTACTCGTGGAGTATGAGTTCCTTGGTCTTGGTGATTCTGGGGTGTCCCGCAGTGATGTGATCATGACTTTGGGCGATGATTTCGCCTTGGAGTGCCGGGTGCCGGGGTACGTAGATTCTATTGTCATAGTACAAGATCCCTTGTTTTTCGGAGATCCCTCACTCATGCTCTAACGAGTTGGCGAGCCCCTTATCCCATAGCTCCTTTTGACGAGTTGCGGTTCTTACGCGCTCATGGGTTTCACCGGTGGTGGGCATTATCATTGCCCAAAAGTGCTCGGGGGAGAGAACCGTGATGTCTCCGTTGTCGTCTTCGCCTTGGTCGTGGTCGTTTCGTTGGCTGAGGAGGTCAGCCTTGACGTTTTGAGTACCGGGTTTATGATGAAGGATGAAGTGGTATTCTCCTAACTTGGTGACCCAGCGTGCTTGTTGGCAGTTCAGCTTTTGGGGTTTATGGAAGTACTGGAGATTCTGGTGGTCCGTCCAAATCTCTACGTCTTCGAGTGTGCCCATGAGGTAATGGCGCCATTTGGAGAGTGTGAGCATGATCACAAGTAGTTCCTTGTTGTAGATTTCGTAGTTGTGTTTGGTCGCCGTGAGGGCTTTGGACATGAAGGCTACAGGCCTCTACTTGCCATCCTGTTGCTGGGAAAGTATGGCGCCTATGGCTCCGTTACTGGCATCTGCTTCTACGCAGAATCTCCCTTCGCAGTTCGGAATGGCAAGGATGACATCCTCAGCCATTTGTTTCTTCAACTGTTGGAATGCTTGATTCTGAGCAGTCCCCCATGTCCACTCAGTGTTGCCGGTCAGCTGGGTAAGCGGGCATATGATCTTCGAGTAATTCTTGATGAACTTCTGATAGAAGTTCGTGAATCCTAGGAACGACTGTAACTCCTTCTTCTTGAGCGGGGTTGGCCATTCTGCGATGCCAGCTACCTTGACGGGATCCATGCGTATGGAGCCTTCACTGATGATGACGCTGAGGTATTCGGTCTCGAGTACCTCGAATTCGCATTTCTCCACCTTGAGGAACAACTTGTGCTCCTGCATCTTCTGCAACACTTGTCGTACGATGCGCCGATGTTCGTCAAGGTTTTTGGTGAAGATGAGAATATTGTCCAAGTAGATTGTGACTTTTCCGTTGGCGATGAGATCCTTGAAGATGTCGTTCATCATCCATTGGAAGGTGGCGGGGGAGTTGGTGAGTCTGAAGAACATCACGGTTGGCTCGAAGAGCCCTCGGTTCGTGCGGAACGCTGCCTTTTCTTCGTCTCCTTCTTTGATTCGGACGTTGTTGTATCCCCAACGAACGTCGAGCTTGGTAAAGTACTTGGCCCCCTGGAGTTTGTCGATGAGATCTGAGATGAGCGGGAGGGGGTATCGGTTCTTTATCGTCATTTCGTTCAGTTTGCGGTAGTCCTGAACGGGGCGCAGCGATCCATCTTTCTTTTTGACAAAGAAGAAGGGGGAAGCGAAAGGTGATTTGGATGGTTTGATGTGTCCCGAGCTGAGGTTCTCGTCGAGGAACTTGTCCAGTTGTTCCTGTTCATCTTGGTTCAAGGGGTATACCTTGCAGTCGAGCATGGACTTCACATTGGGGATTAGCTCAATGGCGTGGTCCCAGGGTCGTCGTTCGGGGAGTTCGTCGAAGTTCTCTTTCGAGAATAGGTCGCAGAAGGAACGATAGTCGGGTGGTACCATCTCTTCGAACATCCTTTTGGGTTTTTCTGCGTTGGCGGCGGTGGCGAGGTCATTGGCGTGGTGCATGGCACGAATGACTAGTTCTTCTTCCATGTTGACGGCGAGGATGGTGTCACCTTCTTCGAGTTCCTCATCCCATCGGTCGTCGGGGTCTGCGTCGGGGAGGGGGAGGGGATTCTTGATGCACTGGCAGCGTCTGAATATGAGCGAGCTAGTTTCCCAGTTGATCACCGGGTTGTGGTGTCTCAGCCAGTCATGACCCAGATAGAGGTCTCTGGAGCCTAGGTCGGTGACCACAAAGTCAATTCGTTCACTGTGATTTCTGATGGTCATGCGGAATTCCACGAATTCGGTTATGTCACCCGCCTTGTTGCGGGTGCCGTCTGCATTGTATACGATGATAGGGACAGCCGTTTTGATTGTGCTTAGCGCATGCTGCTGAACGAAGGCGTGGTTGATGGCACTGCTGGTGCAGCCGCTATCTAACAGGGCCCTGGTCATGAGGGTCTTGGTGCCGGTGCATGGCATGAGCTGGACGTCGAGGGTGAAGTCTCGACTGTCACTTCATCTGCTGCACAGGTATTGGGGTGCGTTTCGGAGTTCGTACAGCTGTTCTCATGCTACTTCCCCTCCAAGTCGTAGCGAGGTGAGGAGTTCGTCGGTGAGCTCGCTAGTCCGATCTTGGTGGGTCCACACGAATAGTGCGGCGTTGTCATTTCGTGCTTCGCAGACCATGCGAAGCGTCCAGTCGACCTCAAAGGGCTTACACCACCCACTCGTTATGGTCGGCATTAGAGGAGCTGCCGGACTTGGCTGCTCGCTCTTCGTCTGACGTGCCGTCCAAAGGAGGAAGGCGGTGTCATCCTCTTCGTCGGGTACCTCGACTAAGGTTACCCTATGCCCCCTATACACTGTTTGGGCACTAACAGCTTCCAGTCCTGCGGCTATTTTCTTGGCGTCCTGGATCCCTTCTGGGGATCTTCCCTGTTCCTTCAGGGGCAGGATGCCAGGGTCATCTTCATCTTTCATCAGAGGTCCGCTCTCAGGGAGCATGATCGGGTGGGCTTGAACCGTGAACACAGAATTACCAGTCTGACCCGTTCCCTCCGAGTCTGTCGATGGCTGCCTATTTATTCCCATCCCAGGGCGAACTACAGCCCTTGCACTCTTCGGAGTTGTCGTTGGAATCCTTGTGGTCTTCTGCTCTCGAGCAGCCGCTTCTTCAGAGGTGAGCGTGAAGCCTGGGTCTCCTGCTCCGCCCAGTCTAGCAGAGCTAGCCGTGATGGCGAACGTTGCTGTGGTGGGCGACTTGTCATTTAGCACTCTCGCTGGTTGGGTTACCCCATGTAGACTACTCATGAAACGGTTAGCTCCAAAGTTGGGAGTGTTGGTGGGGCTCTCTGCCCCGTGCCCAGCGGGATCGGCTGCCTTTGCTTGTGCCCTGGCAGGCAATCCATTGGAGGATCCTTTGAGGGGCATGTCAGTGTCGTTGTCGTTGCACTCCTTGACGGCGAGTGCGGCGTATCGGTTTTGTGATTCTAAGACTGGGGTGCTAGTCGTGCTGGAGACGTTAAAAGCGGGGGGGGTATCATTGAATGCATATAATTTAGAAACATGAGTACTAAGTAAAAAAGAATTAGTCTGGCCAGCAGAAGACGAGCGCACACCAGTATGTAAGTCCTTGGCGATCGTAGGAGAATCGGACCCTAGACCGCCGTTTCTTTTACCTCCTCGACCTTTGACGTCGACACTGAGGCATCCTTCTCCTTTGTCTGCTCCTGCTCAGCGATAACTACCGAGCGAATGTCCTTAAAGTCCTTCTTCTGCGGACAGTCCTTACTCATATGCCCTTTCTCGTGGCACCGGAAACACTTCCCTTCTGCGCATAACTTGGCAACGTCTATGTTCATCGGCTCCCCTGCTCCCTTGTACATTGTCTGCTTGATGGTGTGCCACCGCCCTTGGCTGTCGTGACCTGGAACATTACTCATCGGTTTGCCCGACGACGAACTTGTTGCGCCACCTGTCTTGTTTAGACTGGTGGCGGTATTGCCTTGGCCCTTCGGGGGTTGTCGATTGTCGTGGGAGATACCCATCGCCTGGTCGAAGACGAGCTTCTTCTGGTGTTCCTCATACATGACGAGGATTCTCTCCCTCCATTCAGCGTAGGTCCCTGGAATGTCACGCCCGTGGTTGGTGATGGTGTTAGTGTAGAACTCGGGTACTCCGAGTCATACTGCGCGTACCATCATGCCTCTTTCGTCATTGTTGTCGTGTCAGTTGGTGAGGTCTGCCTCGGTTTCCAGTTCCTGGAAGTAATGGGTGGCCGGGTTCTTGCCCATCTGGAGCTCGAACATGTACTTTTCATGGACGTCCTCGATGGCAGGGTCCCTGAAGCGTGTGGAGAGGAGTTGAGCGAACTCTCTCCATGACGGGTAATGGAAGCGGGGGGGGGAGATCATCGTTGGGATCGTTCGACCAGTATTGCTGTCAATGGTGGACCCACCACTTCTTTGCGGGTCCATCGAGGTGAGAGGCGGCGAAGGGGATCATTTGCGAGGCTAGTTGGAAGTATGTCACAAATACTTTGAAGTAGATCTGGCAGTCCCTTAGGAAGCATGAGATGTCGTCGTGCTCTCCTCTGAAGGCCTTTGGAGGGGCAAGGAGAGCGGGTTTGACGCCGAGGTGCAGGTTGTCATCGGCGAAGCTTCCCATTGGGTGAGGAGGAGGGCTCAGGGCCACCCACTTCTCTGGGGGTTGGGGCACCGAGTACCGATTGTGGCGGGCGTGGAGAGGTTTCGTCCACTCTGGGATGGGTGGACGTCCCCTGTTGGGAGCCTTTCCTTTGTCGCCATCAGGGATCTGGTTGAAGTTCCAGATCATGTCGTGGCCCTTCGATTCTTCGAGGGCCACCTCGTACTGTCGGCGTAAATCTTCTGCTCGCTGCTGCTTTTCGATCGAGCATAACTTGGCTGCCACCAGTCGCTCTTCTCTGGTGGGCCCAGGAGGTTGATCGGATCCTCCTTGGTCTGGGTTCTCGGGGACGGGTGTGTCGGGAGGTTCTTGTCCTCCCATTGGGTAAACGCCGTATTGGGGCAGTCGGTACTTCTGTATGCGTCGGGGGTGTGGGGCAGAGGCGTGGTGTGATTGGTTCGGGGAGTCAGGCAAAGGGAGCAGGTATCGGGGGAGGTCGTAGGTCGGGGCGTACTGCGACTGCGAGAAGTAGGGGACATTTCTGTCTACCCTTTGCGTCCAGGGAGTGACTTCGTCTAACCCCCCAAACGTCTCGTAGTTGTAGTGAAAGGTGTTGAACCTTTCAGAATGTGGTGCCGTCCAAGTCAGGATGGTCTGCCTCTGCCAGGGCAAGGGCGAGAAGGGCGTCGACCAGTGCCTGCTACTCGGCCTTGGTTCGAGGTCGTAGGTTTCGTAGGCGATCTCCTGCTGAGGGGGACCATTTGACTCTATTTCGATTGGTGAATAGATGGGCCTGGATGGCCGCATCTCTCCCGTGTACTGGTAGCGGGGGTCCTCTAGAGACGGCGAGGTAGTAGGCCATTGGGATTCGGTTTTCGGGTCCCTCGAATTGACTTCGATTCTCGATGTCGACCCGTCATATCTCCCAGGCATGGGAGCGGTAGGGGCCGAGATAGGCGTGGTCAATGGCGTCGAGGCTAGGCCACTCGTAGTCGGCGCCATGGGGGTTGAGAGGGTCATCGTCCTCTCACTCGGTGACGGGCTCGTTTCCTCCATAATCGGAGGAATCAGAGTCGCTGTCTGAGTCAGGGAGGGGGCAGAGATGGGGGATATCCGATCTGATTTGTATGGGGCTGGCGGGGAGGGTATGGGGACAGGGATGGTAAACCCGAATCTGCTCAGGGTCCTCTGGATGGGGTTCGAGAGGCGGGGATGGGGTGCGGCGAGAGGAATCTGGTTCAAGCGCTGATGAGCCTCCAGGCTCTGTATGCTCAGAATTCGCGGATTTATCCATTCATCACCCAATATCTTCAAAATGACTCCATTACAATCCCCACATACTCCATATTACCGGCAACTCTCAATAATACCGCAGATTTTCGCATTATATGCCACACACACACAGATACAATCCTAAAACCGTGACATCCATACTCCCTCAACGCTCCATATCCATCCCATCTCGTTACGCATCATAATTGCCGTGTTCCATCACGGTAAGGCACCTTTGATCGCAAATCATCTCAAAACGGAATTGCCGCATCACTTCCCATCGGCACAGTAACGCACCAATCAATCACTTAATGAAATGATGTGATTGCCGCGGCCACTCATCCATCCACGATATTTTGAGCACACGGCCACTACAGACCGCGTTTTACTAAGGCTGTTACTTCGCCAAGACTTGGAGAAGACGTAGACCCAAGTGTACACCTCAGTACAAAAGACATACCCCACCAGTCCGCAGCTAAACAGCACCTCGCGATCCGTTCATCGCTCAAGAAAGCCATACGGTTTCCGTCCATACACGGCAACGTCAATGAGTTGCTGTTACTTTAGAAGTCAAGATACCATATGTTTACTATGGCTTTTACAAAGCCAAGGACTTACAGCCTTACTAAGGCTTAGATTTGTATTCTATTTATAAAATCGGACTTGTAGTATAAAAACTAGCTAGAAAACATCGTTTAGCCTCAGTGAATGAACCACAGTTCTCGCGCAGTTGACCAGTTCCGGTATTAACAGTCAGCCACGGTTCACTCCAAGTTTCTATTGCCGCTTGCTTTCTCTTAACGTTGTTGGTTATGCTTCGTACTGTGCCAATACACGAGTCACACGTCAATAACTTGCTTTTGTCTTTTAATGCTGCAACATTGCTTCACTTTCACCACATAGGATCGTTTTATCGCTTTCACCTTCTACGTCGCCATCGTTTTCATTGTCCAGTTCAGTATAGGATCATATTGCCTCCGTAATTTCTGTACCTCTATTGCCGCAGTACCCCTCTCTTAGCCACAGTTGCCGCATTTTCCCCCAGTTTCTCTCAGTTCCAACGCAGTTTCCGCACCTTAATTGCCATTGTTTCAACTCTCTTTGCTAGGATTACCATCTAGAGCCGTTCACCAGATCATTTCCGCATTCTACAGACCATTTCCGCACTTTCTAGATCGTTTTCTCGTGTCCCTAACGGCTTCTTGGTATTCACATCATACCAGATTCTGTTCTGTCTCGTTTATCAAGATCCCTCCCGGCTTACAGCCAACGTCTATTAGTACTCATTGACCAAGAGTACTACTTCGCTGACTGAAAAGTCGCAGTGTATCTTGCGTTATTGAAGAATTGACTGCACGGAGGTGCACCGAACCACTCGCACACACACTACGCCTTGATTGCCGTGTTGTCACGTTAATTGCCCAATCTCATTCCGAGTTTTGGTGTTGCCATTGCCACGGAAGTCTAGGCTCATCAGCGCCCTAGTCGCTGACTCGGGCAAGTCGGGGATTGTGATGAGGGGTAGGTCGGGGGTAGGGGAACGGAAGCGAGCCCATAGGTACCTGCTGTAGTCCTCGGCCTCGGTGGGATCGTAGGTGGGAGGGGGGGTTCTTGGAACATTTGACAGTCCCGGGGTTGCGTTCTGGGGTGGAAGGTGCTCATCAGAGGTATTCTGCTGGTACAGCATCCGTCTCTGAGTGTTGGGGTTGGCTGGTTCCAGGCCCACTCGTTCCACGAGTGGTCCGGGTTGGACATAGGGAATGACATAGTGTGCGGGGAAGGGTGCTGGTGGCTGTTGTACGGGGTGGCATTGGATTTGGAAGAAACGTTTGACTCGCTCGATGTTGGCGAGGACTAGGAGGGCGATGAGGAGACTGAGGAGACAGGCTCCTCCTACTGCGGTGGCAACAGAAATCGATATGTCGTCAGGGTTCATGGGTCTTTCGTCTCGCAGCTGGCGGTAGAGAGAAAGAGAGGAAGTTTCGAACTAATTGTTAGGCCTTGCCTAACACGTGACCAGATAAAGACGTTGCATAATACAAGAGCCGTCTCATGTTCGGACGATCACTCTGTATGGCTAGTCTCGCTCGGTGCTTGTGCTGAGTAGGTAAGGTGGAGATAAACTTTAGTTCGAAACTGAGGATACTACAGTGAGAACTATGCTACTTATATACTAAAGACCGAATGCTATATATAGATGTGGATATGTGTCGAGCATTCAGTTACTATGCATGAAAACAATGAAAACAACGAGTAGGGCGAGCGATGGTCGCAAGCCATAGTACAAATGCTAAAGTCGCCCGATGGAGCCGTGGCGACCGGTCCGATGTCTGTGATAATCAAGTAAGCGCTGTAGATAAGATGAGATTAGATAGGTGCTTTTGTGAGATAAGATAGGAAAATGGAAAAATCGTAACAGATTGACTTGATGTATGTACAGGTGCATACAATAAAATCTTTAGCTAGGCTTGGCTAATCTTGAATGCAAGTAAGGCATATATTCTTAAGCTAGAATAGGATAGGCTAAGAGTGGGGTTGACTGACAGGAATGTATCTCAGTGGCCTGCAATGGTGGTTTAAGCCTAGCCTAGAATAAGGAAAATATAAGCATGGGCTAAGCCTAAGGCATGCACTGGTTGCCCTGCCACTTGAATGTGATGGCTCTCAAATGCTAGTCAATTGACATTGTGGTAGTTGGTGAATATAGCTATGTGTCTAAATAGTTAGAGTGCTGTTCCTTACAGTATCAAAGATAGTAAATGAAAGGGAAAAATGTGAACACTATATGATCATGTATTAATTGATTGATCATAAGCTAGCTTATGTGATTGACAATCAAGTTTAAAAACAGACTATATATCAACTATCTACCCTCTCCATTATTAGGTTGATATTGTTATCTGTCTACAAGAGAGACTACTATAAGACCTACTACTAAGAGTCTAAATTGTAGAAATTAAAGATTCATTTGCAGTTAACCTGCTAATACGCTCCTCCTTAGACAATTCAATGACCCTGCTCTTGTCAGAAAAAAAACCATGAGCAATCATATCTTTTGCTAGACATGTAAGGTTTTCCTTCTGCTTCCTTGCCTGTTTCATTGTTCTTATACCTTTCTCAGAGGATTGGAACATAGTAGCTTGAGAAAACCAAACACAAGAACCATGTTCCTCTCCCTCATCCCAGTCTCTGTTTACAGGATCAGAGTTTTGAGTAGGCTGTTCCCCATCTGTGACATGTATTTCAATGTCTAAAAGGAATTAGTCAATAATAGAAATCATCATGTTATATTAAAAAGAACCTACCTTCAATATTGACTCTTGATATATCAACATTGAAATGGAAAAGTAAAGAGGAAGGGTATACAATAAAGACATTTGGAGGAACTTCAATCACAAATCCAAACTCCCAGATGCACAACCAGCATTTCTCTTTATGATTGAACTTTCCTATAGAAGTCTTGATTAAATATAAATAGTAAAGCATTGATTATACTGACCATAAACAAAAACCACACATACACCAATAGCAATGTTCATACGGTCCACATAAGGTCTACAGTAGACCCTTTTGACACCAGGACGTAAGACATTGATGCAAAAATTCCAGAATATCCCAAACAAAGGCATAATACCCTCATGCTCAAGCATGTACATTGCACAATCATAGTAACGCTGATAGATATAAGGAAAATGATGCCAGACAAGGCTTAAGGCAATCACTCTATGATATATTCAGAAATGAACAGATAATCTTCGTAGAGACTCATGTAGCTCTGTAGAATATGCTATTTGGCTGAAAGAAATCACATATAGCCTTCCAGTTCTGTCGATGCCAACTGGTTAAAGCTGGATCCTAATAACAACTAGTCAGAAGTAAATAAATAGTTCACAAATTGCTAAATGTACCTTTTTCTTCTGCCTATCATGTCCAGCAATACAAAACCAGTGTTGGCCATGAGAGTTACCATCTGCATCAGCCTCAGAAAAGGGAGTGCAGTGTTCTACAAAGGCCTTGGCCACTCTGATGAACTCATCCATGTCAAGGTTGAAAGCTGTAGAACAGTGTCATGCCCGCAGCATGTCTAAGCATGTAATTTTGCGAAAGTCAATAAATTACACTAAGGCATTGTGTAGACTTAGCGAGCTCGCTGACAGTGCAAGCAGCATGAGAAGAAGCAAGATCACTGAGTCAGAATGCCCTTCTGTCAGAAAAAGAAGCCACGGAATTAAAACATAGGACTTCATCGCTGCACTGTACCTCATGGGCATGCATGGCAATAAGGCCGACCAGCGAGCTCGCTTGCAATGACATCCGTTGGCATTGGGGAATTCAGACTTGGTGGGACATGCTTGCACTCGGACCAAAGCTAATTTAGATAACTACGCGTTGATAATCAATGATGCATAGACCCTGGAGATCCAGAGAAGCAATACCACGCGAGAGATAATCAAGAGAACCACCGGGCATGGTCTAGAAACAGGTACTGGCCAAAGGGATTAGCGAGCGGACTAGAATTCTGATGCATCGCTTGGTTACCGTGTCTAGACTATGACGCTGTCACCTTCGGAGCAGAACAGAGAACCCAGAATGACGTGTGATCAATGATCACGCGTTAAACAGCTATTGAGTGCTAGTCCATGGACAGCCCCTGCTGTCGGGCGAGCGACGTCGACGCTCCCTAGTCCTTTGAGACTACCAAACAGAGAGAAAGCGGCGCTCTGCCAAGGGAGTTGTGACATTTCGGACGAGGAATTATCGGCTGACACAAGAAGTATTTTACTAATAACCCATTTGTAACAATCAATCTCTCGTAGTATAAGTAGGGCAGACTTTCATGTATTAACACAAGCTACCTACCCCCCATGTACAGTAATAAAGTTTTCAGTGAATCTGGACTTGTTGCGACACGTAAGAGTTAGTAACTTCGAGTCTCAGCTATACCAGAGAGTTAGCGAGCTCACTAGAGAAATTGAAATAAGAGATACATTTTGGATACAAAACTTCGGTTTTACTTGAGAACAAACGAGGCCCGGTGTCAGTGAAGCTGTACCGGTCTCTAGAGAGAAACCTGAGAGAAAACATCTGAGAGAAACTCTGTTCCATTTTCTGGTTCAGTAGTAAGAGAGAATTGTGTTGTGCTGGCCTCTGAGTAGGCTTTGAAGGAGTAGTATGAGAGAATCAGCCAGCTTGAGCTGTTCTAGCAGTTGCACAAAGTGTGACAGGTGTGCGCAGTTGGACCTCACGGCACCGTTGTTAGAGCGAGCGCACTGTGTGTGAGGACTCGTGGGGACGTTCTGAGAGATTATATTGTGTATTGTGATTTGGGAGTGCCAAGGGCCTCTATCGCGACGAGTTTAGGACTCAGGCTTAGCGAGCTAGGAAAGGAATCGAAGTCGTGCACAGTAGAACCTAGCGGCGATTCGTATTTTAGCGAGCTCACTGAACGAACTTGATCGTTTTGTGGATCTGCATGTCCATGTGTATTTTCTATTGAAATATCATTTGCCTTGAGGGTTGCATGGTTCACCGTGCTCTCTTGTAAAAGCTTTGAGGAGATAGAGAATTTGAGATTTGCTTGACAATTGTACATGATCGCGTTGCATTACTTAGCAAGCTCTCTAAGATAATTTGAGATACTGTCAGGGTGCAAGTAGAATTAAATTCCTTGCTCCCTTCCGCACTTATAGAGATTGTGTGTGTGAGTGTTAGTGGGATTGAGTAGTGGTTTAGGGTGTTGTTCATGCTAGGCCATGCTCAGTTTCATGGCTGCCCATCACCAGCCTTGTCAACGGAAGAATATTAGACGTCCTTTGTTGTCAAGTATCCTAGTAGGTCTGAGGGTGCTACAGAGTGTCAATCAGTTATGAGATTCCAGCTACTAACAAGTAGCTTACTTCAATGAAAATGGTATCTTCAGAAAGGACTCAACAATTTTCATTATCATCTGATTTGTCCATTGGAAGATAATGGCTTGACACAATATTTTTTGCATGGCTTGACCACGCCACCTCTCACGAGTGATGGGAAGGGTTTCAGCAACAATACTAGGGGAGTCCACCACAAAATTCATAAAGCCATCTTTTGTAGCCTGACATTCCAACCGATCTTTATTTTGTGCCCGATTATGAGCTAGCTTTCTAGAAACGCTGGGATCGATTTGGACTCTCTTGGTCCAGTGGACAGTAGATGGGCCATCACTAGTTCTAAAAGTCATCAGGTCCGATGTGATCATAAGGTTTAAGTTATGGACAAGCATACTGGACTTCGGTGAAAGTGGTCTCTCTAGATGGAACGTGGTAGTCTTCAAGGGAAACACTAGATTTGACCTTGTCTTCGAGGGCATCTAAATCTTGAGCCTTGCCGTTTGCCCTGGTCCTGTTTGGGCATAAGAGATGAAACGAGAAGGACACATATTCCTCACTGAGACCGAGTGTTGTAGTTCGACCTATCAAGTGGTGAGATAATCCGAATGTTTGTCATATAATGAGTGGCCTTACCTGTTTACCTTCTGCCGTTTTTTAGATATTGCCGAATTGCCCTCCTCTTCCTCAGAGTCCATCAACAATGGTAGTTCACCTCCGAAGCAGTGCTCAAAAAGCTCTTCCTGTGGTACAGATATGTCGATGTTCCTGCACTCTTCGTCTTGAGCACAGGTCCTAGCCAGGGCGATGCTGGCCAGGTCAGCATTTATCAAGTGATCATCCAAGGTTTCCATGTTAACTTCTCAGCACGGGAAACTGTCAGCAAGGAGCCAGGAGCAATCAGCAACTTCCACCCAGAGCTATTTGGTGGACCAAGCGAAAACGTACCTTTCGTTGACAAGGGCTTTTACTGTTTTTCGAAGTTTTTTCAGCCGCAACATGGCTGTATGCAACAAACCAATGATTCAAACTCCGACCGCCTTCACAGTAATCGGGAGTTTCGGTGGTTCTTGTTATAAATTTCAATGGCTATACTTAACTTTGGGCTCAACATGGGACAAGTAAACAAGAAAGGACTTGCTCGCCCATTCATACCGCAGCTTCCATGTCGACACTACAGATTACCCAAACCTAAAGTTTACACTCCTCAACGAGTCACTAGAGTCTAGCAATTGGTGGACATCACATTCCAGTAGCTGCGTCAGACTCCTATGCTCTTATTGTCTCTTCATTGTCCCCATACCTCTGACTGTCACCATAGCAAACCCCTCCATGGCCCATCATCGTGTCAAATATTGGGTGCTATCATTCCATAAATTGTTGTGCTCATATCATAACGAAACAACATCCCAGCATTGCTCCATCCCCCGCAGCTATCACAGTGCATGCTTGTTCGTCAATGCTTTGATGTAGTAGCCTACAGTCAGGGGTCTAAATGAACTGTTAGCTCCTAGTCGCAATGAACATGAAAGCTCACTAGTCGATATTCTCTGGCGCCTTCTTCACCTATCATGTCCCTCTGGAGTCTATGTATGCATTAGCAATACATAAGGGCAGAAAGGATGATCGCTTACAGGATAATAGACCCTGGGATGCCTGAAGCAGAAGCAGCAGCTTTCTCAAGCACGTCCAAGCTTTCACTCAGTGATAGCTCCATGCAACGACGACTTTAGCAATAGTAAATCCTCTGTTGAAGAGTCAGTCATTCTTCACAGTCAAGAATCTGGAGACTTATGTTCACAGCGTCTACCTGTAACATGAGAGTCCTTGTTTCAATGAGCAGGTCATCATCTTAGCGATATTAAGATCTACATTGATGGCAATAATTTAAAAATATGTCTCTGCAATAAAAGAATGTTCATAACATATGGCATAGCCAGGCAGTTGAGAGGCCAACCTTTTTTGCTTGAATGAGCGTTCCTCCAATTCATGAATTTGCTGATGCAGCAACATGTCCAAAACAATCAGGATCGATGTCTGTCCATTTGCGATGATGATGCCACTTGCAGAGTCAATGGATCCTATGTATTGACCATAAGAGAGCGAAAAGGGGATTCAGTCCTGCATTCATGACTCAGAGATTGGCATTCCACATCCATTTCACATCATCATGACCATGTATCATGCAGCGTGGAGCCAAAACTCGACTCAGTTTCCACTCACACATGTGTTACAGGTTGTGCGAGGAGGACCTGAGCAAGCTCTGGGTGGCAGTGCGCGTATCGTTGTGTTGGAGAATAGAAGGCTCAGGGTGGGTGGGTGCAGGAGTGTGGAGCATCTGCCATGGCCCATCCCCCTCACCCACCTTGCTCGCTAGAAATCAATGCCGTGCGGCAGCGCTAAACCGAGTTCTTCACCCTAAAAGAAGGGCTAGGGAAAAGTGGGCACACATGGGTTAGCATTGGTCAGAGAATTGTGAAAGTGTAATCCACCTAAATGAAATCCCATGCCTTCCTTGGCCCACATCCCAGGAGACTGGGGATGCTACACCCATTGATGTGCTCGGTAATGGCGAGTGGCAAAAGACTAGTGGGCAGAAATGATCTCCAACCAACACTAAACCTCTCTACACTCTACACTATCACCAATGTATTGAATTTGGGTGTCTTGAGTACGATAGAAGCACTCTGCAGACTCGATAATCAAGGTAGGTTGTTCAAAAAGACATTTTATTTGTTACTAGTGAGTTTTACAAGTGTACTACTCGCACTAGTGGGGTGGGTAAGACACAATTGAATGAATGTGACTTGGTTTTGAGCTACTGCGCTTGCTGGGACTCCGACTGTTCAGACTATTGGCTCTCTTGGCCCTGTACTACTTCCTACAAGTGATCAACACTTGACTAGTTCGCACTCTTGGCTTACTAGTAGCACTCTTGGCCTAAGAATAATACTTTAACTTTGAGAAACTGCAAGAACTAACTTTGGAGCACTCTTGGCCTTTGCAGGACACAATAGTAGACTCAAAGGGACTTCAATTCACTCAATTCTATAGGTAACTTAGTGACTAGTAGCCGCTTCGTTCGAGGTTAAGCACAAAAGCCTTTAATTGGGGCACTAGATACTGACTAGTAGGTCTCAATCGCAGGGATGGCGTTGCCTCCTGTTGTGAGTGGCTATTCTACTACTTATATACTGTAAAGAAAGGTACAAAGTGACACAAACATCTACACTAGTGGGGTATTTTCGGTATGGATTTCTTGGCTAGTCACGAAATACTGCAAAAAAGCATGCAATAGTCGGTCTAGAAACTGCTGCTGGATGACTAGTGAGCCATGGAGCTACGCTAGCAGTTTTAGGTCGCATTCTTGACCCAGCAATGCGCCACTAGTGCCGAGGATAAACGACTAGCCATGCTCCCGCATCTGTAACACAGTTTGCCATGATCGAAAGTGCAGTCTGGCTAGCCTCGTGCCCGATCGTGGCTGATCTGATCGCTCCAGATGGATCTAGATGCGAGGTTAATCCATTGCTAATTCATTTCTAAGTCCTGCTTCGAGATTGCCACATGACTAGTTAACCTGACTTAGGTGTTTATGCCCTGATCGGCCTGCTAGCGATGGTACTTCACGAGATCTGTGTATTATGCTTCTTGTTGGGTGCACTCATAGCTACCCTCGTCTACTAGTAGCCGTTATTCACCAGCTCGTAACAGTAGCCGAGGTACTAGTCATTCTGGCTTATAGACTTGATCCGCTAGTGGTATCACACCTAAGTCCTGGCTCGACTAGTAGCTTCCTGGCTTGACTATCAGCTCGAAGCCTCTGCTATAGCCCTCTAGTTATGACTAGTCAAGGATAGATATGTGCTAGTATCATTATAAAATCGCAAAATCTAGGTGTGAATGCATGGACCGCGTATCAACGGTATTGGCCTTTCTGCCCCAACCATGGCCGCCATCTCCAAAATGTTTATTTCTTCATCTGTCCTGATTCTTTCTTATCTTTTCACCACAGAACTTGAGCGAGGATAGAGGCAATCTCCAAAAAAATTTTGAAATGATCAACTTGGTGAGTGCACCCTGTTTCCTCCCCAAAAACTGTAACTGACACTGGTGACCCAAATAGCTAACCAAAACTAATATTGCATTCACTGTCCCAGCCCTCTTCTTCACTAAGGCGTACTTCTAGGACCGAGAGAAAGTGGAAGTGCTAAATGAAGACAAGAAGAAACTAGTTAGAGGTGTCTTTCAAAAGAGCTTCTTTAGGGCAATGCTTGAAGATGCAACTGGCACCAAAATAATATTTTAAAAGGAGCTGTTTTTACCTTATCAAATTACATTGACGGCTGGGCATTTTGAAGATGTAAAACCTGTTGCCTAAGTTGCGATACAGCACTGTCAAGCCAGATTTCAATGTGAGAGCTGTGGAGAAGGCCGACCCTGCCTTGGGAAGTTATTCCTGCTACGTTAGTAGTAGGTCTTATAGCAGGATCATGGTTATTGAATAACTAAGGCCCGCTACCTTCACATGAGAGATTCACGCGGGATTTCCCGACTGAAAAGATACAAACGGGGAAGCACTCGACCTTCCGAATGACATGCACATATGCAATGCATACATAACTGTGGCCAGTCGCGAGGAAAAAGTTCGCTCGGTGGCAGCTACGCCGTCACCAGCTCACATTTTCCCCTGCACCCATTCCTCAAGTAGTAAGTTACTTATAGCTAAGCCTACAAAGCATGGGGTTCACAGGCTCCACAGCAAGCACCACAAATACTAAGCACGAGGAATGTATGGGTAGTATCGCTCTGACCCCATAAAACTTCTACAGTGAACACATAGGATGAGACTTTCCAATGAGACAAGGTATTCTTGTGACTTGTGAAACCCCAAGAATGTAACTAATGAAGGACAATACATTCCTTAACCTTGCTTTCAATGACATTGCTTAGAGACCACAAACTTCAATTCTCGATATCCTTGATGAATTGATCAGTTACAATAGCAATACATGTGTCAATCAACGACAAAAAATCCATCTACCTCTACTCTAGGTAAGGAAAGAGAACAGAAAAGAGCAAAGAGAGCAGCGTCTGAGGCAGCAGATACAAGGAACAATGTGATAAAATGAAACCGGATCTCCCCTGAGATGACCGAACAATAAACGTCGAATGCAAAGTCCTGAGGGTCAGCGTGCAACTTGACAGATAGCTCTGCTTCTCTGAAGGTATATTCGTTCGTATGAATGGGTCCTTTCCCCGTTCATGAGCAGACAAGTATAGTCCCCCGCAATGCAAGTTGTGTCTGCTATTCTAGATCCCATGGTACAAAAAAGAGTGCATCTGTCCCAACTTACAAGGGGTGTGAGCAGTAGCAATCCTGAACGAAGGGACCTACCCTCAACGGTGTCTGGAAGCCCAGTTCTAGCTGGTCCCTCATAGACAGATGTCGATACAGACCTATTGATCGAAGGGAGGGACAGTCTGTGTAAATCCTTACGTTGCACAGTATTCTTCAAGTTCCAGTATCGAGAAAGGCGAGCTGAGATTTACCCAGGACAATGTTACAGGGAGAAACTGATATACTGTTAAAGGAGGATAATGCCAGGCATGAGACTATGCACTAAGATTTGAAAGAAGATAAAACCCACCGTTCTCCGGTCAGGCAGCGTCCCTCCATGCCAGCATATCCCGTCTGACCAACACGATGTATATATTGCTACATACTGTGCGGTATTCCCACCTGGATGATGCATGCCACTCCGGGATAATCAACACCACGAGCAAAAATGTCCAATGTTACAAGAATCATTGGCAGGTCAGTGGTCTTCCTGAATGTTAGACAGATTTATGCGCATCTCCCGAGAGAATTTGGAATGTATTTCGCCAACCCAAGTCTCCTTGCCTGCAGGAAGGAGTGTTCAACATTGACGAGAGCAGTATGGTGAGCTTGGTGGTAGACAAGAACTCAACGACCTTGCATTTTCCAGGGTGCTTCAGCTAGTCATGGATGACGAGCTTCATGATGTGAGGGAGCTGGTGGGAAGGATTCAGAACCGTGGTAGCATAGTGGGGGATGCTGAGATGGGTGGGTGTCGATTTGTCAACACAATTGATGTGCTTGTAGTCCTTGGCCAAGGCCTCACAAGCAACCTGTCGAATAGCTGGAGTGAGGGTAGCAGAGAGGAATAAGGTTTGACGTTCGGGTGTCAGAGGCAGGTCCCTAACGATTGCGGAAAGATCGTTGCGGAAACCAATATCCAGGAGTGTATCGACTTCATCAAGCACCAACTGCATACTCACCATCAATAACATGAATATGAAAATAAAACAGACTTACAGTATGAGTTGTCTTCAAAGCCTTTTCAATATCTGGGTTCAGAGTTGACGATATCGCGGATACGACTAGGAGTATCTACAACAATGTCCGGCCTTCCTGTAGATTAGTCACGCAGCTGTACGTGCTTGGCCATTCCGCCTACCAAAAGCCGAGCCTCGAATCCCTCATGGTGGTATGAAAGCCTCAAAGCCTCGTTAGCGATCTGTGTGGTCAACTCCCGAATAGAGCTGATAATAACAGCCCCAAGATTTGCCCAGGCTAAATTCTTCACCGCCTGTCCGCAAGATGAGGCTTGGAGAGCTGTACATCATCCAAAATCCTCTTTTGACAGGCATTTTCAACAGTCTAACATGAGCTTCACTGATAGGAACCAAGAAAGCTAGTGTCTTGCCCACGCCAGTGCATTCACGGACAAGGAGACCGCAAATGGAGGTATATTCGGGATTACAGGGTTACCATTGTCGCTGCAAGGTCTGGAAGAAATGACAGGACTTCCTCTTGCACGTCGGTCATGCTAGTGAGTTTGAAGGGCTTGACGGTGATGGCTTTCAAGGTTTGGGGAAGGAGAACATGCTTGAGGCTAGAGAAAGGCTTGATGTCTCTAGCACAGGCACAGATTTAGGTGTCACAATGGCACCAGCATCCAACTCTTCATCTTCATATGCTGCCGCAGTCGATGCTGAACAAACAGAGCCTAAAGCAGTATAAGGAGATATTCATGGTACACAAATCCACAACGTACCGTTCTTTAGTAGCAACCATAGAATCCTATTTCGTTGAAGGAGTGAATGTTCATGAATGTCTGGATATATAGTTTGTCCTACTGATTTTTGAAGATTGAAGACTGGCTGACAGGGCCATGGTGAGAGCTTCATCAAAAAGCTATTGGCTTTTGAGCCCAACAGAGATGTCGAGAGAAAGGGTAGACGAGAACAACATAAGAGAACGAGCAAATTGGCATGGCCATCAAAGCCAAAAGAGCAACGCTGCAACAGTGCTAGGGGTTTGTAACCGCAGAGCACAAAAACGGGTTAAATGAACGACCATTGCACAGCTGCAAAATAGTTAGGGGGCACATCAGTTGATGCCAAATGGAAGCACAATGCCATAACCCACTACCAAGGTAGCGGGAATTTTCGATTATAGCTGAAGTCCAATGTCAAAGAAATTCCTATCTTCAGAAATTTTTCCCAGCCTCACTCGTAAATATTCCCATCAAAGTAAAATATTTGGTGTGGCGATGAGCTGGCTTGTCACTGTTTACTTGTGACTCCGCGTTACTATCATGCTCCTTGCGGATTTCTTCGGCCGTCGTCCTCCATCGTCCTACATAGGCTGACTCATGTGTTATTACTTATCCTCTTGCGACACCTAACAAAAACACATCTATGTCCTACGTCAATGGTGTCATTCTCAACTCTGTTCGACTCTCTCGTCATTCCAAGTCGATTTTTTCCGCCCGTCTTCTTCACACATGGAATTTGCCCATTGTGTCTCGCCAGAATTTTTCGTCGCGGCCTACGAATGTGGTGTTAATTGTGGGGGCGCCTCTATTGACTTTCTTGTATCCGAGGATCCGTCTGAGGACATTTGTCTAGGCTCGGACTGGTACACGTTCCTTCGCGAGTTGCTTCCTTCTGGCCTCCATAATTCTTGTGGGTTCTGTCTATGTCGGTTTGGCTACGCTGACCCACCTCCAGGTCGTTGTCACTTCCTCCATGGTTCCTGCTTCATTGCTTTCCTTTAACTGAGTCCCCAATCACTATTCCCAGAAACATATGGATCTGACTCTATACTCGGAGATGTTTTCACCGCCGGGGTGGACGCATCAGCATGTAAGGGTCTGCCTTTCGATTCTCGGTGGGACTCACTCACTACTTTACCAGCTTCGAGCTTTGTCTCGCCCCACATTACGACTTCTTGCCCGTTCCTGGCATTGGAGTCACCAGTCTTCCAACGCGGAATTTTGATAATGCGCTTCCTGAAGAAGCAATTACTTTGTTCATTGATGATACCACCGGCGAATGTTATGCTACCATGTTCGCATCCAGCTTGAGAATTGCATACACAGAACGTCCTCATTTAGGATATTTACGAGACTTGCTATTTGGGTTATCCGACGATGTACCCCATCCCCATGTAAATACCTCCAGTCAATTACACAAAGTGTTGATGCATGACATAGAATTTGATGACCTCTCTGGAGAAGAATGTAGGATGGTTTATGCTTCACATTTATTAACTGGTGCCTGCATGCTCGGGAAGAATTCTAAGTCTTTTCCAGCTTGTGCAACGTTGGCTCAGCATTGTTCCACTCCACAAACATTTGTCACTGATCTTGTCAACATAGTAATGTCATACATGTCGCAAGATGGTTCCGAGTCTTCGCGCACCCGAATTCTGTTGTCTGAAGTTTTTGTTGCAGCTACACCTGACCCAAAACAAACCAGAGACCTTTCTACGCCACTTGTTATATTGGCGCCAAGCGTCTATATCCGAGCCAATGGTACGACTGATAAATTCTCTGGATTCCATGCTGAAACCAACACTGGGGTCTCTCTGTAAATCTCATGGGTTGTTTGTTTCTCCAGCACTCAAGCTCGAGGTCGATGAAGTGAGGCATCTGCTTCTCAAACATTTGCTGTTGGGTCTCTGAGACAGTCACAGGGCTATAATGGATATGTTAAACACTCTGTTTTAGCCTTCTTCCGCCAGGATGACGGTCCCACCGGCGGTCTCGCCTGGTCCCATGGTCACATGCCATATCCCTTTCGGGAAGGACCGGGCACGTTTGGTTGCCGGTGGGACCGAATATACCGAACGTCCGTTCTGACTCCGCAGGAGATTTCTTTCTCTCACTGTCCGTCGTCGTCGTCGTTTCTGCCCTTCCTTCCCCTCGCTTCTCTCTTCCACTCTCAGACTGTGAAAGGCTCAAGTCTACCTGTTGGATGGGGACGTAGAATGAGATGGAAGATGGGGGGATGGATGACGTGACCAGCTGGCAGGAGCTGGCAGGATAGTAGTCGTGATTGCAGTTGTTCGTGATTGCAGGCCAGGTTTTGGCTGCCAATGGTATGCACTGTACATGACTGGGACTGGTAAATGTACTTGAGTTTATTTATAGTCTACTTCAAGCAAGTGAATTACAACCAAGGGACGAGAGACCAGGATTATGCTCGCTTGCTCTCTCTCTCTCTTTCTGTCCCCCCATCATGAAGGCTTGAAGACATGGGTCTCAAATAGGTCCTGCCTCACATCTATTACTCCTTCGACATTCCCATTGCTCCCGTATCTCATCGTCTTGTTCGAGAAGGAGCCGCCAAGTCTTTGCTATTTCTTCATCGCTCTTTTTTACACACCACTTCCCCGATTTTCTATAGCTGAAAGAGACCTCACCCTGTCTGCTGCTGCGTGGTGCCTTGCTGAGATCATGGTCAAAGAATTCTCGTGCTGCATCTGCATCCACAGAGAAGTCGGCCTTCGAAGCGACACGTTTCTGTTCGATTTTGTTCAAGATTTTCTGGTATGGAAGATGGCCAGCTTCATTTGTGTAAGCTCTCCAAAAGTCGGCCTCCGTCGGATATGACAGAAATTCATTGACCATGAACTGCAGATGCAGGTTATCAGTGACCATACCAGTAGGAAGACATCTCAACGGCACACGTACATGCCAATCACTGTAAGTCGATCTGAATGACTTCCATGCATTCTTTTTGATATTGAATCGAGCCTTGTAGATCTTATCCCAGTGTTTGATAGGGATCCCGTGGCCGCCGAGTACCAGCAAGTTTGACGAGTGCCAGTTCCTCGCAAGGCCAGTAATATCATCCGCAAATGAGACTGCTGGTATACTCGGGACCTTTGCGGGATCAAACGTTACGGCTAGTTCATCAAGAAACACGGTTTTCATGCCATCAGATTCTGGTGAATCTACCGCTTCGGCTGGTATTGTGGGAGATGCAGTGGGAGCATCAGCTCTCGACTCATCTGCCTCGGGCATGCCGATATGGCTTGTTGTGGTTAAGGTATTCTGCCTATTTGGTGGCGCATTGTTGTTGCTGCTGTTATCAGTGCTACGGGATGTCAATAGCTTCGACTCCATGTGGCCAACGGCAGAGATGATATCAGCCATTCCAGATGTGACGGCTTCCTTGAGATTGTACATCTGACGCTCAAGCCGTCGGATCCGTACGTGTGACTCCTGCAAAGTCCCAGGGAACGATGTTGTGAGTGACTCGCCTGCTTGAAGTTTAATTAACATACCATACTTACCTCTGATTCGTGTGTCAGCTGTTGCTCACTGCTGCTGTGCATGATAGCTGGACCTGTAGCTTGATTATTACTTGTACTAGCAGTGTTTGCTTCACGTTCATTGAGGACCGAATTCATCTGGAAGAATTTTTTTGTCGGTGAGAATTGATTTCAACAAATTTGTGCGCGTCTTTTACGAACCCAGTCTTCAGCCTCATCTCTGTCTTGGTCTGTACGGCGGTCTGGAAGGCTGATTGCAGCACGTTTACTAGCATGAGTGGTCTGCTCGAGTCTCTCGTCGTCTCCAAACTGATCTCGTGCTCGCTTTGCAGAAGGCCGGTTTGCTCTACTACCTGTAGCTTGACCTCGATACCGACTTGGACGGGCGACATACAAACTAGGTAGTGCCTACTGTGAGTATAATATGTGCTTTGATATGTGCCACTCGGTACTTTACTACTTACGTTTTCCATGCGTCGCGATCCTGTGAGAACTGGTATAATCGGTGAATCATAGCCTCACGTTTGAGGGTAAGGCCTCCAAGGTTGAACGCCTTCAGATATGGCTTGATACGTTCAATTGTGAGCTGTCTGTTTCTGTAATTCCTGGTCATATGTAATAACACTGGAGGATTAGAGCGATTGACATACACTTGAAGGACTTCCGTGTGGAATGGTGTTCCTTCAACCCATGGTTCACCGATTGTAGGTATTTCGATGGACTTCGGTAATGATCCATTCGTCTCTTGGGATTCGTTTCCCCCCATTTTGATACTGAGTAGTCAATGTCGATGAGTGACCGGGAATAAAAGCAATCTGCCTCCGCTCAGATCAAGTGAAACCTTTTGTTACATTCAATCCACGATGACTGCTCTGCCACCATCTCCTGTGCGCGAAGATTACGAAAGTGCTGTTGACCACCTGAGGGTCATCTCGCTTGATGCTGTTCCTCGAGTGTCAGCCCAAGAAGATGTTGAGGATGAAGCTCAAAATATGGACAATGAAGACTTGGATTTCTCTGATCCAACGAGGAGGATTGAAGGGTTCGATGAGGGCTCTAAAGCTACTCTCAAGGAAGCACTGAAAGGCGCCTCAGTGGCTGTAGTTGTGCAGGGTACACTTGAGGAGTACCGAAGGTGACAGTCTTCAGTCTTTGGTGGCATATAACATAACTGATGCGTAACCAAACCAGGATTTTCCGGCAGTTTGTCGACTTTTGCAAACGTGTTACAGACATGGACATAGAGTCTATCTCAGCCAGCAACATACCACCTGAAATGCCCCAGTGGATTGGCTTTTTTCTTATGGAAAAGTATGTGTTCAAGTCTTTTCGCACTCCTGCATGGTATATTCATCGGTTGGGTTAGATGTGATGATATTGATCCCTTCACAAACACTGTCAAGGATCTGACCGTATCTCGTGGGACATATGCGCATGCTCAAAAGCTTCGTGCTGCCATCAGTCACCATTTCGGACGAACATTGGAGCTCGGAACTCAGGTTTGGACAGAAAGTTCAGTTCATCCTGGCAAATATGTCGGCAATCCTTCTCTCTCTATCACGGTATCTCAATATATGGTCAGCTTGCGTCGGCGGAAGGTGAATTTGTTCCTACCATATTTCATATCCAGCTAACGTAGTTTGTCCAGGTTCGAAGTGGCGAAGTCGTAACCAGTGCTCGTGCTATTGATGAGCCCATTCTGAAGCTCCTATATGAGTTCAATACTCAGATTCCAAGGGATGACCCAGACGCAGAACCAATGTCCAAGAAGAGAAAAGCTGAGCATCCTGAGCATTGGGCGGGATCTGGCATACGAGCACAACTGCAACTTCTATATATTCTAGCATTTCTATGCCTCCTTCGGTTTGATGAGGTGCTACGAATTCAATGGCACTGGGTGTCCGTCGAAACATATCAAGGCATGCGGAGGCTTAAGATCGAGCTTCCTTTTCGCAAGACACACCAAACTGGAGGTACGATTTTAATATCATTCTGACTTTCCAGGTGCACAATGGCATTCACTCTTTCACCTAGGAATATCGCCGTTTTACCTGTATGAGGATAAGCAGAAACCTTGGCTCTGTCCTGTGCTTGCGTTCGCTTGATGGATGTCTTATATTCCGAAGGAAAATCGTAATGGCTATCTATTTAGGAAGAAGGTATCAGCGACAAAGTGGAGCTATAAATCATCACAGGGAATGGTGAGGATCAGTCTGCATGTTCTGTCTTGATCTCACTGACTGCCAGAAAGTCGGCTGACTCATTTATGGAATGCTTTCGTCTCAATCTGTTGGATATCAAGATAGATCCTCGGCACTTCGGTACACACTCATTCCGGCGTGGCGGTTGCCAGTACCTCTCTATGATCCTACGATGGCCAATTCGCAATATCTGTTCATGGGCAGGCTGGTCAGACAGTTTCGATAACCCAGGCACACTCTTCAAGTACCTGTTGTCATGGACTGATGCTCCCACTGTTCAGCGAGAGGACTACTTTAATCCCAAGCGCACACAAGCAGATCCATGTGGTGGGTGTGGGCATACCTGCTGGTGTGCATAGACTACGTTCCGTTACTGAGATATTTTGAGGGGGCTACATGCACAACAAAAGGCTTACAGTCATATCAATAGTTCAGTCATACAGGGTGTCAGTGAAATATGGTAACTATACTTTGGAGTAATCTGTCCATCTGACTCCAACCGCATGTCGAACGTTGAGTTAGGTTCCGTACTGTACAGCATAGCATACCACAATGTCTTGACCAAAACATATTGAGTCTTCAAGAGGGGATAAGGGCTGTTCATAATGAGCTAAGAATGAAGAAAAACGAGGAAGAACTCACTGAGTTCCGATAACCCTCCTCCCGGCCAAAATGTCATCCACATAGCGGGCCAACTGCTGAACGGAATCATACAAGACTGATTGCGTCTTTGAGAGGGACTAAGAGCCATTCAGAACGAGCCAAATATGAAGCCAAACGGCCAAAAACTCGCCGAGTTCCAATGACCTCCTTGCTGCCCCAGGATGCGATCCTCATAGCGACCCAACGGCTAGACCAAATTGTGTAAAACTTGTTGCGTCTTTGAAAGGAGATAAGAGCTGTCCATAACAAGTCTACAATGAAGAAAAACGATGAAGAACTCACCGAGTTCCGATAACCCTCCTCCTGGCCAAAATGGCATCCCCATAGCGGGCCAACTGCTTAATGAATTCATACGAGGCTTGTTGCGTCCTTGAGAGGGACTAAATGCCATTCACAACGAGCCAAGTATGAAGCCAAACGGCCAAAAACACTCTGAGTTCCGATGACCTCCCTGCTGCCCCAGGATGCGATCCTCCATAGCGACCCAACGGTTAGACCAAATCATTTGAAACTTGTTGCGTCTTTGAGAGGGACTCAGAGCCATTCAGAATGAGCCTAGGATGGAGAAAAATGAACAAGAGCTCACGTAGTTCCAAAGACCTTCCCTTATGCACATCATGCGTCCCGGATAGTGAGCCAATGGCCCAGTGAAATCACACAAAACTTGTTGCATCTTTGAGAGGGAATAATAGCCATTGAGAACGAGTCTAGTATGAAGAAAAATGATCAACAACTCACCGAGTTCTAACAACCCTCCTCCTGGCCAATATGCGGCCCCCATAGCGGACCAACGGCCTAGCCAAATCAGACGAAACTTGCAGCGTCTTCAAGAGGGACTAGGAGCCATTCAAAACGAGCCAAGGATGAAAGAAAATGACCCAAAACTCACTGAGTCCCGATGGCCTGTCTGCTGCCTCACAATGTGATCCTCATAGCGAGCCAAGGGCCTAGCCGAATCAAACGAAACTTGCAGCGTCTTCAAGAGGGACTAGGAGCCATTCATAACGAGCCAAGGATGAAGAAAAATGGTGAAGAACTCGCCGAGTTCTGATGACCTTCTCCTGGCCAAAATGCGATCTTCATAGTGAGCCAACGGCCAGGCCAATTCGGACGAAACTTGCAGCGTCTTCAAGAGGGGCTAAAAGCCATTCAGAACGAGCCTAGGATGAAGAGAAACGAACCAGAACTGAGCAAGTTCTAGTTGCAAGATGATGGTGATGGGTCAAGAAGAGAATCAATGTGCCTGAGTTCACCTCCCGCCGCCATGATGGCTCACTCTACATCGCATGCACACAGAAGAACCGATTTTCATTCTGCATAACATTAAGTATGATACTGCTCAGCTTGGGTTGAAGGGCTCCAAGGCATAAACATAGAAGTCAGACGTATCACAACAACTGAAACGACAGACAGTCGTTTTCTCGTCCTCCAAGTACTGATAAAAGGAGCGGTAGGTGCGCCCGCAGTATAAACATGTCACCTCTGCAAGCTCTGCAGAGAGGGCGAGCTCAAGATGGAGCGGATGGTCGGTTTTATAGCGGAAACGTTGGTACTGAGTGCAGAAATGTGGCTCGTCAGTACCATCGTCGTCGCATGGAAGATCCCACATGATTACAGTGGGACGTCGCTGAGATGAAGACGGCGATGGTGTTACTGTATTGATAGTACTGGCGAGGTGGGTAGGCGCAGGCTCAGACTCTGAGGGTGTTGTGGAGGGGGTCCTGTCTGTGTGGAGTTATCAGATTGTAATGTGATGTCCCCTAATATAACAGAGAACGCACCATGATGTGGGGACCCTCTGCTATCGCTTGCTGCTGGGCTCGCAGCAGTGTCTGACCCACTGTTTTGCTTGGCCGAAAGTTGGATCAGTGGCTCATCACGACGAGGCATAGTAGTAGGAGTGACGAATCGAGGGGAGGGTGGCATGCGAGTGATGATGGCCTAGGCGGCACTGAGGAGATGAGAGCGGGAGGATGAGGAGCGGTGGTACCCATATAGACATTTATGGTAGGCAGCCTTGGGACTGTAGGTTGGACGCTCGATCGAGCACGGCAAAAAGGGTTTCGCATTGATTCTCTGCGACAGTTTGGTGTGAGACAGAGACCCCTGCAGACCGGTTCCTGCTGTCCGAACGACGGTCCGACTGACAGTCCCAAGGCAATTTTCGGTCCGCGCCTCCGGCGCATCATTTGGGCCACCTCAGAGTGCTTCGCCGCTCTTCCTCAAGGGATTTTGGTCTGGGTTTTTTTTCAGAATGCATTCATTATAATATGCCGTGAGGCTCAAATTTTTTGGGTGCCGAAATCGCTCTCAAACGACTCTAACGTCGAAAAAGCTCCTCTCTCCTGGCTACTTGACTGGAGCACGTGCCCAAGGCCTCGCCCAAACAAGTGCAACGCGGGACCGTCATTCCGTTCTCGTTCAGTCCTTCTTCCTATGTACATTTTTGGGGAAGTAAGTAGTTCTTGATCACCATAGCAAACGTAGCATGCTTTGCCCCGGAAGTGGGCCTTGCCAGCGTTATGTGAAGATGATATGCTAAATTTTAAAAAAGTGGGGACTGATCTGGGGACCATGAAGGATACTGCTCTAGAGGCGTTAGGTCAAAGATGTCATTGATGCCTTTGGTTTCTTAATATCAGAAGAATCTTCTGGCGAACGCCCAGACATTGAGATCAGGCAATCAAATAACTACGGTGCTTCCGTTCCGATTTTTAGCTTGGTCTCAGGCTAATGCCCCAAGGTAGTTCGACTATGGTACACGTCGACTGGAGCCTTGCCCCAGTTCCATATTCGACAAGCGGAACATCGTAGTCCTCCTCTTCAAAGTCTTCAATGAAAATGAAGGGCTACTCACGCGCATGTTTCAGTTACCGAGGTGCGGGAAGGTCATCTATTGTTCGCTCCGTCGTCTTTAGGGAGTCAGGCCCAGTCAAAAGTCTGTGGACATGAGTCGACGGTCGTATATATCCATCGATAAATCGATGGCTACCTGTCAGTCTCTAATAATGGCCCATTCTATTTTTGCTTCTCAGGTAACTGTGGGTGTGCATAGACAGCGATAGATTTCTATCAATGCATACCTATACATGCCTGTACCTATTGGTCTAGATATCTACATAACCCTGCATACTTTCCCGCTTGACCAATTACCTCGTCGCCTCTCGCTCTAATCCCGTGCCGTTGATTGATTCTAATATCAGATGAGATTCAGTGCAGAAGTCAAGTGAAGGGTTACACTTTGCGTACCTTGGCCTGCTTCAAAAGTCGTAGTAGGGTGTCGAGTACATCGGCCTTGCGGGTGCACGAGCATCCCTAGGAAAATCCATGAGCTAAGCGGGAAACGTTCATGGAAGGGGGAGATGGAAGGATATCATGATCTCGGGGTATATATGGCGCCAGTATGGGGGTTTTGAACATGGTAGGCTGTAAGGAAAGTAAGACGACGTCAAGGTGAGGTTACTAGCCACTTGGCGAGCTCATCTTCGCCCAGGACAAAAGCAATATCCACTGTGCTGGTCACTATCTCTTGCAAGTAAAAACAAAACTGGCTATATGCGGTCATGCTGGCACCCTTCCGAGTCTGCGGTACCATTTCGACGAGCTGAACGTTGACTGAACGTGTATCGTGATTCGTGAACATGTCCAAGGGACCGCCTATGAGGAATTGACGAGAAGAACGACGGTTCTTGTTGGAAAGTAGTCAGTGGACATGGCCAGCAAGGTATCATACGGCGGCAGTGATGGTGGTAAAAGGAAGAAGGGTATCGGACTTAGCCGGCCTCGGAGCCACGGAACTTGGGAGGACGTCTGCCAGTGCGACGACAATGACTACTTCTCAGCACCTGCCCACCACCAATGAAATTTACCAAGTGCGCTTGCGAACAGCTACTCTTGCAAACTCGAACCAAGATTATGACTATAAGATAATGCAAAGGTTTTGAGGCAAGTACATTACTCCATAAATCTCTCTACATACCTACAGGTGTCTACGGATCGACTCGTACCTGTAGACATCAACCTAGGCCCACAGACTTTTGACTGGGAGTCAGGCCTCACCCGACAAGGTTATCAACCCGTTTTATTGCATACCGCAATCCAAAGCGACCCCTGGTTTTCCAGAGATTGCGAGCCGCCGCTACCGGTGACTGCTGCGCCGCCTACGTGCCAGGAGAGCTGTTCTCAACGTTTGCGTGGATCATGATTCTCGAAGGATGCATCATATTCATCGACGGAAACGTAGTTACGTTGAAACCCATCACCCCATCATGTCATGTCGTAGGCTTATTAACTATAGCTACTCGAGTAATGGGCACGAGGGAAAATGTGAGCTGGCGGTGGCGTAGCTGCCGCCGAGCGAACCTTTTCCCCGCGTCCATCCACAGTCACTATGAATACATGTGCATGTCATTCAAAAAGTTAGTCGGTAAATCCCGTGTGAACACTCGTGATGTCAAGGTAGCGGGCCTTGCTTAGTTATATTTGGATGATCGACCGCGAGTCAATATTTGCGCAATACATGGTCATTGGTCTATCTACCAGTATGCAACAGCACCTCCAAGACTCCTGAAAGGGCCACATGAGTTTGATTTTGGCTAAAGAAAAATCACTCCTTATTGGTACCGGTGCCGGTGATGGCCAAAGTGAACAAGGGGATCGCAGCAAGACAAAAGATTGAATATCTGGTACACTAATGATAGGTGCTTTGGATCGGTGCTCGATCGCCTCCCACTGCCAGACCGCCTCAAACATTGACTTCCTCGTCCCCAACGGGTATGTCACCCAAGCAGAGGCGGCCGGTCTGCAGAGAAAGCTATCCTCTCTCCACGCGACCTCCACACAGACACCGGCTCCATCCAAATTTAGGTCGTCCTCCACTGTACATAAGGCATAAATGCATAACAGGCCTATCATAGAAGAACACGACACGGTGCTGGCAGGCCCCAGTCTCAGCACTCCTCCCTTCGATGCGAAGGGCAACTGACGCCCAAACGTTGCGACTCATCTTATGTAGTCGTTCCACTGCAGGACGACAAACATTAGCAAAAGTTGAAGCTGCCGGAATCTTACTCACCACGAACACGGCGATGAAGCGGAAGAATAAGGGAGCCTGCAGAGAACAGCTGTCAGCACAAGGTCAGTCGCCAAAAACAACACTCACCAGCCCTACGCGGGCACGCAGACAGAGATGGATATGGAGTGGAAGGGGTCTTGTCTGGCCGTTCAATGTTTGGTATGTTGTGTCCCTGTTTTTTGTCAGCCTCTGTCACTGATTCGTTGCTATAGTGTGTAAAACTACCATGCCTGCTGGATCAATGCAAATTAGTATCCTGGCGGACCCTGATCTGACCAGCTTCATGACTTCTTCGCGGTATTTGGTTGAATATGTTCCATTGTAGGGTCGTATAACACCGGAACTCCATAAATTTGATGGTAAGAGTTCCGTAGAACCAGGCGACGTCTCATTCCGGTTGTTCTCGTTCAGCAGATGGTGGATCAGGACACGACTACTACCTAGGCCATCAGCAATATCGACGGAAAGTCCTGCCACCGTGGCGGCAGAATCTGCTGAGTCAAATGTCCTTGATTCCCTCGCAAATCCACCGGATAATGACAACGACGTGCTTCGGAGGTGGATTGAAGATATATATTAATATGATTGCAGCGTAGTATTGAGGCTGAACATGAGGAGCTACAGGAGGGGGGAATAGATGAACCAAAGAGGTGGAGGATCAACTTGAAACCTAGGATACATTATTATCCACTAATACGCGACGCATTGAGGAAAGTTGTACCGGAGAAGTATCTTCTCGTGGTTGTAGCCCACCTTGCGAGCTCCATGCCGGTTTGGGCGGCTTTAATGGCAGCTACTTCATGGAGGTGTGGGGGTATACATCAGCTAGAATCCGTGTACCGAGAAATCACTGAGAGGGATTCCACACCGATACCAGTGGGAGTGAAGGGAACAATCCCATGTAATTTCACAGTAACCATCTAAAGGGCACGTGAATACCAGAATTCATGGAGGATGATTACACCTCGTACCTATGGTCTCGACGTCCTTTCTTTTTAAGAACAACGACCAAGCGAGTTCATCAGGTAATTGCAAGATCGCGCAGTTGAGCAAGTCCTCAATCTCTTGCGAAATTGTCTGCTTTTTCTCGCTTGCTTCAGCAGCTTTGTCTCCGTTTCACGGCGGAGCTCGTGGCAGCTGGGTGACAGTCAGAGACGATGGCCTACGCGAGATCACCGAGTCGTGTTCCTTCTACTTTGTGATCCAATACGCGTGCACAACCTGCGCTTCGAACGTGGAGGATGTTGGATTTGTAGGGTCTGGTGTCGACAGTAGCGCAATGGCGCATATGAGGTGATTGTAATATCGTGTCGACGACCTGAGCGGAAATTCCCATGCCGCAGCAGCCGGTCACGTCGCGGAAAGTCGCCACTGGCCTGCTGTGACAAACGTGACAATCATCAGTGGGTGTCTGCCCTGCCCTGTCACCAGAAAGTCACTTAGGGGAGTCGCCTGGGGAGTCGCTCGGCGCCCACTTGTATTTTGTACGTACCAAAATAGAATATTTTGGAGAAGTTTTGGGTGGCTTAAATGTACTACTTAGATGGGGCAAAATGATTTTGTCAAAATGAGACATGATGCAGATATGGGAATGTTATATGCAAGTATAGATAAATCGGATGAAAATGTTTCAGTTTGGCGCAATTTTATGGCAAGCTATATTCAACATGTGACCCTATCAGAACTCGATCAAAATCTACCCCTTTCTAGTTATTTTGCCTCTCGGAATTGCAGCATTCTCCAGGACCAAAATAGGGCGGGAAGATTTTATACATTGTCTGATCATTTCGAACAGATTTTGCCCCGCCGAAAATAGTTGCTTACCAGGAGTGGATGTTTTGATCTACACCATCTCCTTTCTCTCCATTCCAGATATCCTCCTTCTCCGACAGGTGAGCATCTCTCAAGTCCACGATCCTGGTTGCTAAAAATCACAGACATGCAAACGGTTCCTTGCACTCACAAGGCTACATATTGTCTGGACAAATGCATTCAAGCTTAATATCCTTTCAAATGACTATCGTTTTTCCTCGATAATACAGATCTAGAGCATCGCACGTGTCACGCCTATCGATTAGCATCTCGTTGGCTCGCAGATTCTCCTCTGACCCTGAAAAGCGAGACGACTTTTATCGGATCGAAATCAAATTCGTACCAGGATGACATCACAAATGGGTGCTGACCATATCCAAAGGGATTTGGTCCGTCCTGACCATTTGGGATATCACCCGGCAACAAAAGTGCTCTAAATGGTCTCCAAAAGGCGCGATATTCACTGGGGTGAAACTGAACCCCAGTCAAAATTCTGTCGAGCCGGTTTGAGCCAAATCAAGCTCCAAAGATTACCATATAGCGTGGCCGAGCCGGATCAAGCGGCGTCATACCAGAAAGCTTTGAACTCCAAACCTTGCGACCTTCGCCTCTTTCCATCAGCGCATTCAAGAATACCAGAGTAGAATTTCTGACTCCAATGGTGACTAAAACGCGCCAAATTTCGTGAGTGCAAATTAGCAACAAGTTCAAGTCAATGGTTCCGACCACATGCATGTCATCCAGCGACGTGATTGCCTCTTTCCCTTCTACCACCACCTTCCACATCGCGTTCTGCCTATTCGCCGTCCTCCTTGTCGCCCTACACCCAGATCCTGTATCATCGCAGGACATGGCTTCGCACTTGCTGTCGTAGCCTCCTCCTGTTGGTCTTTTACCGGTAAACTAATACGAAGACTTGCAGATATGATGCTACAGATTGAAAATACCGCGTAAGGTGGATATATGCGCCTTGTTTGGACACCCTCAACAGCAATACGTCTTTGGAGGTCGCGTTTGGGTAGAAAGATATCTGTATATCTCTGGTATGTCTCATTGCGCTCTTGTATATTTTCTTTTTTGATATTTAGAATGCGTACAGTTGCTCTATACGCCGTCTAGGCGTCATTTCGGGTGTAGTGATGGTAGATTCTGTTCTATATATGCGTATCCCTGAGCTCACTAAAACAAATCTACACAGGTCATATTTGCCATCTTTCCAGCTGGCTTCCATTTCGTGAGTAGTCCTGGAATCATCTTTCCCTTCATTATGTACTGATATAAAATTTTCTAAGGCTATCTATTTCGGTACATCTATCTTGACATCGAGAAACACGGTTGACCGAGCAAGACAGAGCCAGCCGTGGGTGGATTGGGAAGGATCCTGCTACTTAGTGTAATACGAGTAGCAATCTGATTCTATACTTATTAATAGCAATGAGATCGAGCCTAATGGAACCGTATTACACTGACATACTGAGCTCAAAATGGCTCGATTTGAGCTGGAAAATGGTTCACATTTCGAAGCCACAATGAGTGGAATGGAGCCCCATCGATCACTTCCCCTGGGCTTGATTTGGCTCAGTGTGGCTCGACCGACTTTTCACTGGGACTGAACGCGGACCCAGAGTCTGAAGCGAGCGTCGCAGTGTCATTGTGAGTGCCCCTCGCTCTCATGAACGATAACTGACGTATGTAGGTCACAGAGAATCGTGCTTCTACGTCTAGATGACCATGGGATCCTGCATGAAACTCGTTCCGTTAAAACCGACCTCCGCCTGGTCACCCTCAGTGGTGACATTATAGCACTCGATGACGACGTCTCCCAGACGGTAATCTACAATTGTAATACGTACGAGCGCGCCTACCTTGACGACGTAGACGACCATCAGCACGACCACTGCCTCCAAGTCGTCACACCACCCACCATCCTCGTCGTCCATGCACGCCCCATCACCGTGTACACCACCCCACCCTTCCCCACTCGCATAGCCATGCACTCCTTTGGCTGGGTCGATGGCGCCAGTGCAACACCGACCTCCATCCTCATCCGCTCCCAGAGCGACAATCCCTGGGCATCCGAGCTAAACTCACTCGAACTCTTCTCGCTCTCCTCCTTTCCTCCAACCCTCGTCTCCAAAATATCCTCTCGACATGGGGCTCTTCGATGCACCGATGTCATCCTCGGCAAGTGGGCCACTGCCGTATGGATCCGCCCACACGACCGTGTGATGGTCTCACACTGGGAGGAGCACGACAGCTGCGAGACGCTCATCGCGGCTGTCTTCCCCGGTCCGCTGAGCCCTACTGCCGAAGTCCATGTTCGCGAGGTCTGCGTGAACAGCCTCAATAACTGAACCGCCTTTGATTATGACGAAGACCTCAGGAGGATTGTCGCTGGGTCGGGGTTTGGAAAGATCACGATTGTTCAGTTGTAGTCGGAGTATATGGTTTAGGACATCCGCACTATTGCGAGTGAAGACAGAACTACAAGTGTCCGCCTCCGTGACGCACGGTGTTGAACGTCTACTATGAGGGTTCAAATCCCACTTGAAGGCTTGTCGGGACACCAGTCCGATATTTTGTTTTCTTCAATCCATAATTCTTGCATGCCGCTTTTATTTTTGCATTACTTGCGCATCAATATGGTGCTTACGCGTGGAAAGATACTGAAGCGCATCACGGTCACAATCACCGATACTTCGGTTTCAATCTCACGACAATGACAACAATGATTCTAAGCTCCTTCATCGACATCCTCAATACTAGTCGCTGTGACACTGGCAACTCTTATTCTCAAGTGTCGCAAACGCATCCCAATGCTGTGCTATCAGCAAAGCCGCTGTGGCTGCAACACGCTCACCGCTGCTGTTTTACCGGGACTGCCGCGTTCGCGCGCTTCTCAAACAGCCTTAATAACTCGGACCTCGTTGGATTAGCTCGGGAAGGTCTGCTAAGCTATTATGTTAGTCAAATTATAACTCCTTCGTGGCATACTGGGTGCATTAATATATCTACTACCAGGGTTCGAAACCTATTCGGAGATTAAGACATTGGCGAGTTTTCTTTTCTTGCAGTTAGGTAATTCACTATACTTTATGGAGGTCCACCAGTCGTCTAGCTTTGGTTTCCGTACAGAGATATGCGTCTGCTTTTATTATGAGGCTCATCGGTATAAGTCATGAAACCCGGCTAGCAGTAGCTTCGTTCGCTGACGAGATCGGGAGAGTCGAGGTTGGGGACGGTCAGGATATACATCCTTCGTCTGGGTAGATTGTGTCTACTACTGGCAGGGTTCAAATCCCTCTCGAAGGAATGGTAACGTAATTCCGCTGCTAACTTTTGTTTCTTGTAGCTAACTCATCAATTACGCTTGCAAGGATTAAGCAAATGAGGGGCAGCATGTATTCTTCCACTGCAGATAGACTGCTCCGCTTTCGCTTTACGGCCCATCCGCATAATGATTTCTAAATCCGACAAACTGCAGCTTCGTGACGCAGATTGTATAGGCTGATCGTTACCTGGGTTCAAGCCCCAGTCGAGGCCTCATATACAACGAGGAAACTAATTGTTTTTCTTCTTTCTTACGATCCTGTCAAACCACAGTCATCTGCTTATTTTGATTCTCCTCGCTGTGTATTCTTGATTTGGTTTAACACGATAATATTGGCTGTGTTTCTGTTCCAATCCACTGAGAACTCAGTCGATGAGTCCATTGCAGTGTCGATTCACGATTTCTGTTTTGTTGAGAGGCAGGTCCAATCGCTTCAAACTCCAGAGCTCAAACCAATACGTTACTCGCTTGGCAGTGGCAGTTAAAGAGATATGTCCTTCATGAAATACCGGCTATCACCATTCGAAGGAATAAATCAGGAAGGTGGCTGTTTCATTTTGCGCATCAAACATGGGAAGGCAGTGAGCTAGTCATCAAGCTCTCTGTCCACCATTGGAGTCCCTCAATCCCTCATTCAATTTGGGCTGACTTGTAGTTCAACTTTCCCTTAGATAGGTGCGACAAAACCACAGCTTTGTGACCCACTAGAAAGGGACAGGCCTCCTTCCATGGTTCAATTCCCGGTCGAAGGAATATCGCAAAGGTGATAGTCGAAACATTTTTCTTTGTCAACTTTGAATTACAAACATTTCTATTCTTCATGAGCACTGACGTTCAAATCATGTCCTGTAAATTTGAAACGTGCTATTTTTCTTAACTAAGATACATCACATGAATTTTGACTAGTGCCGACCGCGCTTCTTCATTCAGGTGTGCGGACAACGATACGGCAAGCAACAGCTTCGTAACGCAGACCGTAAAGTCTGCTGATTAACTAGGTTCGAGCCGTAGTCGATACATAGAGAAGTACATGGATGATTTCTTTTCTTCTTGAAGTTTTTGGGAACTCGGACTGTCCGAATATTGAAATAATGTGGCAGATAAACATGTCTATATGCTAGCTTCATATCTCGAAAGATCAAATAGGAGCCTAGATCTAACAGTGAGTCAAAGGGGTAGTTATTATCAAGGCGACAGCGAGATGTTTCGATATTACCTTTTCTCCAGGTCTGAGTGTTGAAATATTAGCGACCGTTATATGCTTTCCTATGGTCGCTCGGTAACCAAAACCTATGCAGTCCAGCAGGAGTAGCATACTCGTACATCAAAGGAAAGTCATTGGATACATCTCGTGGAAAACAGCCAACGAGCACGCCATCAATGAAGAAATACATGTCAGAGTCGCCACTGACTCTGAAGCAGCGCGTTTTTTATTCACTTGGCGAGTATACAGTGTAAGCGGGTCACAGGACCTTGGTGTGTCTTAAAATCGATAAAATGTACCAGTGGAGGAACCGACAGCTGTGCCTAGTTCGGAACTAATGAAAGGATGATTAGTCTAAGATTATGATACATTCACCAACGCGAACTTATTCTCGAGTCATGACGTGACCATACACACCTCGCAATCTGTACCGTCTGGCCACGTGTCGGATAGTGTACGGTTCAACCCTTCATTTTCGCATCGACCAGTGTAACATCTATAGACTTTTCCTGGAAATAAGAGTCGGACATACTGCTAATGTTGTGTGGCATTTTACTTTCAAGGGTGCGAACAAGAATAATGGTTCTCCTAGGGTGTCTTTGTCGACTTGATGAGAATTACTGGCGGCTGACGAAGGTGTCCTTCGTGTACTACGTATAAGGTCAGGCGCTACGACAGCTGGATGTGGAGACAAAATGTACCGTCTTCCACGAATCAAAGATTTGTCTTGGGAGACCTGAAGGAGCTTTCAAGAGTGACCGCGCCCCAGTGATGTCGCACTTACTACTACAGCATCACCACCGCCTAATGCCCTCCCATTAGTGATCGAGGTTCTGGACCTTCTGGCCTAGCGCGAAAATCTGGTAGGTGGCAAACCAAATTCTTATGCCTTTCATCTTGCTTCATGTCGGTTCCAATGAAAGACGAGCGGTTTGATAGGGAGTTACACGTACTGATCCAGTAGTGTAAATCAAGAAAAAAGATGCTATAGGTAATGTCTTCTATCTGTGCGGTAGGATAAGCATGTAAGCTGGTAGAACAGAACGAACGACATACTTAGATTGGTGTTGGTAAGAGCCAAGAGAAACATTAGTCCGTATATATCTGGACAGCCAGATAGTCCATTGAATGCACTACTGACCGGATTCCCTTCTGTAGCAGGTACAGGCTGGCACATACGGAGTCATTGGCCGTCCTCGCCATCTTGACCTTTGGGTTTCTGCGAAGCCATCCCCGTCTCATAGCACGACGCCTCCCTAAGGAAGAAAGGGGTAGACAACCAGTTATTCGTGTAAAGAGTCAAGAGAGAGCATACGGTGATGCGAGTTCCACGTCTCAAAATGGTAAAACTTGCACAATGTCGAAGGTGTTGCTGTTCGGGAAGGCGTGGGAATTAGTTCCGCATCGGCTTCATTGGCCGTGACGCTTTTGGACCCGAACGTCCATGAGCAATATTTTCTATGACCTCGCTGATGAGATCTATACTATCACCTCTCCCTCCGTTCCCGACATTCTTCGCCAGGTCAGTATTTCCCTCCCCTGCGATCCTAGTTGCTAAGACTTACAGACATGCGAACAGTTTCATGCATTCACAAGGCTACAGATAGCTTGTGGACAAACACATTCAAGCGTGCCATCGTCTCGAATGACTATCCCTTTCCTCTCGATAAGACGGATCTCTAGTATCACACATGTCACACCTACAGACTCGTGTCCCATTGGCTCGCAGACTCTCGTCTAACCCAGAAAAGCGAGACGACGTTTATCGGATCGCCTGTCTCCGAAACCAAAACCAAGACATCACAAATGAGTGCTGACTTTTTTCAGGCCGTCCTGACCGTCTGGGATATCACCCAACAGCAGAAGCGCTCAGAGTGGTCGCTAAAAGGCGCGATGTTCACAGGGGTTGAAGCTGAAAATGGATCCAAAGCCGGAAGCAAGCGTCGCGGTGTCATTGTGAGTGACCGTAACTCACACGAACAATTGTTGATATATGTAGGTCACAGAGAATCGTGCCCCTGCGTCTGGACGGCACTAGGACCCTTCACGAAATCTGTTCCGTCGAAACCGACCTCCGTCCGGTGAACATACCCCTCTGTGATGACGTCTCCAAGACGGTGATGTACAATCGGAAGACTGAAGAGCACGCCCACCTCGACGACGTTGGCGACAACCAGCACCATCATTGCCTTCAAACACTGTTTAGATCCCAGAGAATTATACTCTTGCATTCAGGCGACGCTGGATCTCTCCACAAAATCCATTTCATCAAAACCAACCTCCGCCCGGTCAACATCACTGGTGACATCATAATCCTCAGCGACGACGCCTCCAAGACACTCATCTACCACTGTAAGACCGACAAGCGCGCCTACCTCGACAACGTCGGCATCCAGCATGACCGCTGCTGCCAAGTTGTCTTCACCCCGCTCACCATCCTCGTTGTCCGCGCGGGTCGCCCGCCTTCACCTGCATCGCCACACATACCTTTAGCTTGATTGAGTCACGGCGCTAGCGCAACACCGACCTCCATCCGCTCCTAGGGCGACAACCCCAGGGCATCAAGACAATCTCACTCGAACTTTATTCCTTCTCTTTCCCCCAACCCTCATCTCCAAAATATTATTGCGACGTGGAGCCCTTCGATGCACCAACGTCATCCTTGGCAAGTGGGCCACCGCCGCATGGATCCGTCCCCACGACCGCGCCATGGTCTCTCACTCGGAGGAGCACGACGGTTGCGAAACGCTTATCGCAGCTGTTTTCCCGGTCCTCTCAACTCCATCGAGCAAGTCCGCACTTGCAAGGTCTGCATGAACACCCTCAATAACTGGACCGTGTTCGATCTTGACAGAGACCTTGGGAGGGTCTCCCTTGGGTCGGGGTTTGGGATAGACCTGTGACTTGCCCCGTACAATGAGCAAGCGCCTTACGTCGACGCTTGCTCATTGTAGGGGACCGGTCACAGGTCTAGGTTTGAGAAGGTTACCATTGTCCAGCTGTAATTGGAATATATGCGCCTTTCTGGTTTAGGACATCTACATTCTATTGCAAGTGAGGATAGAAGTGCAAGTATCTCCCTCCGTGACGCACAGAGTTGAACGTCTACTATGAGGGTTCGAATCCCCCTCGAAGGAATTCCCAAGCACCGGTGCTAATTTTATTTCCTGCATCAAACAGATGGGTTCGCATGGAAAGGTAGAAGGTACGCCTGCTTTGCTTCAGCGAAGGCCTATACTTGCACAGTAGCACAATCTTCAATTCCGAGATATCATTCTAGTACTCATCCCTCTTAATCCTTATTTTCAATGCCCGCCCTCCATAAAATCTGCGCACTGATTACTTACCTAGGTTTGAGCCCCAGTCGAGGCATGTTGGGAAATCTTCATTTTTCTTTGTTTCTTCTTCAAGTTCTCAATCCGTTCCTCGCACAGCGAACAAATGGATGGTGACTAGCAATGACTGCCAACTGGTCGCGAGCTTAATTTCTTACTTTCCTATTTAGTTATCACGTCTCGTTCTTAAATTTTGGACCATATTCAAAAACGTAAGCCAAGTGCAAAAGTATAAGGAAGACTTCGTAACATAGCGGCTTTACCTCACTCATCTGCAGGGTTCAAATCTCAGTCGAAGAATCTCGTCCGTGTAGAATTTATTATTGTTCTCAAATTCTTAGCGCTCTCCGTGTGCCGGCAAACATATAGCGTAGGCATATAAATTCTCGCGTTTCTACGACCTGACTTGCTGCTTGCCCCTGATGCATTGGGACACCAGTCTTCCCTCGCAGCTCCTTGTTTTGTTACAAAGGTTAGATGCTGCCTTCAGAACCACGAAACCTGATCTTACCACCATAAAACATATGTCCTTTGTAACGTACTTGGTATTGTCTACAAGGTTCGAGTCCCTTCGAAGCATTACAACAGGAATGAGCGCCTTTTTCTTCCTTGTAGTTAGTTAGAACTTTGGCCCCAGTTCGGAGTTACGTCTTCATTTTCAGGCCGCCATTTTGTTCGACTCGTACACATAATGATAACCCGAACACGTACATCGACGCGGCTCATGCAATAGCACCGTGGTTCGATTCTGCAGGTGAGCTATAGCTCCTGTCTGGCACACCAACCTTTTTTTTCTTCGAACTCTGTATAATAGAAAAGGGAAAGACGAACATTTCTTCTTTACAAAATAGCATGCGAACAAATCTGAGATGGCAACCAAGCCACGGTGACTAAATTGTAGAGGTCAAGAGATCATTGTTCGAAACAAAAGCAAAAAATGCCAGCTCACGCGAAATCATGACCATCCTTTTGACATGTCCTCAGTTCCCTGGAGCTCTCTGGAACAGAATGAGCCGCGATTTGGCTGCGATTCCAGACAGAGTTTTCTCCGATATGGGAAAATGGTGCGAGCATTTGTGGATCTTGACGAGTGACTCGTTGATAGTACCATGGACATTCCACGGAACATAGACGGGCAAGACAAAGATTGGATCGCTGAGCATTGCTGGGACAACTTTATACAAATAAATGAGAGAAGAGCAGACCAAGCCTTCAATGAAGATCCCGGAATTGTAAGAGTGCACTGTTGAATCTACTGAACAAGATTTGTTTGACGTTGACGACACAGAATCCAGTACGACATTGGACGGATTGAGGAGATGCGACTGTATAAAATTTGCCGACTCGATGGCAGCATCGAGATATGTCTGGTTCGATGTTCCCTCTGCCAATAGAGCCGAAAGGCTTATCGCTGTCAGCCAAGCGCCTGCCCAGAAGATTACTGAGCTCACGTAAGGAAGAAGCTATTTAGAGAGTCAGCCGTGAAACGAAGATAACGGGAAAAAACGAACCCGGAAGCTATACCTGCGACTGTTGGCTCGTCAGAGTCAGTTTTCTAGACAAATAATTAATGAACGAAACATAGATCATTAGATGTAAATCAAGACTCGCCCAATAGGTTCCGCCGGCCAGAGTTGCTGTCGACTGGGATCAGACATAGATCAGCCATATGCATGGATACACTTACCGCCTTGACACGATAATGAGAGATTGAATTGCTTGACATCCGTGGTGCCAGAGGCAGCTTGCTCCTTAGATATTGTATATCGCCTCGCAGTAGTCCACGAAGTCACGGCCAGATCAAGGAAGGCTGGGTCTTTATAAGCGGTATAAGCCCGAGCAGAAGCGTATCCATAATTCCTGTGGCAGATATCATGATGTAGGAACAGCGTAATGAAGAACATTCATTTATCAGAAGTATTGATTCGAGAGCCAATCAATTGTGATATGTGAAGAGTGTTTGATGTTTATGCATAGTCCACCGTGAGTTGAGCCGCTGACTGTATCCTACCTCACGAAAAGTCTCTCCGCGCAACGCATTCAACAATGTGATCACAACGGGAAGAGCCTCCTTCGCCACAGCACATGGTTCATCGTGCCAAGGCTGCGCGTGCCTTAACTATCCTTTCCGACCGGGAGCTAAAAAGCGGGATAACGTATCGGTGTCCATCAATGGTGTCCCATCATCATGTCTGAGATCAAGTGCAGAATGTAGAACCATCTACGTCGACTCTATAGTGACCCAGAGCACAAGCAATCACTGGCCATTTTGACATGAATGAAACGGAAGCATATCAGGAAAATCGTGATGATAGCTACTTGTTCGACTGATAAACATCAACGTTTCTCCTGTTATGGCGTTAGGTGGAAGGCATGTGGACAAGGTTTCGACGTACTGTTTCGAACACCTTTAGGTGTGACAATACTTCTTGATGGTCGGTCGTCGACTTTGGACAGCTAACGAATGTCCTCTTCGTTCACCGTGTATGTAATTAGGCGCTACGGATAATTAGTACGGTTTAAAAGCATACCGCCGGTCACCGAAAAAAGATTTAGTAATGAAGCTTCTTGTACATGCACGACCGTCACTCTTGATGTACCGACCATCACCATTGGCGCTTAACATTGCACCCCAATGCGACAAGCTGTCACGAAACAAACAGAACCGAAAGATCTAACGCCGGCTGGAGGAAAGACGGGTCCGGACGAATGGTAGGTCTTGGAGATGCTCCTCCCACTTAGACTGGTCAGCTGGAGATGTTGACGTCGTGCAGTTCTGAGGCATAGTGATCCTTCCTCTGGAGAGCACGCGATCCATCTTTCCGAATGTGTCGGGTGCCCTCCTGCACGAGAAATTGGATTAGAATGCAAGTATAAATGTGCAGGAAAAGACAGCAATCACCTGCTACCTGGTGATTTATGCAGACAAAGACCGTAGTGGTCGTGACCGGATGGTCGATATCGCCTTCAGCGACACGGCAACAAACTTGGTCCTCGCCTCCAATCATTTTCCTGCGGGCCAAGGCCAGCTTTGAGGTCAGTGTTCATCCGATTCCTCGGCTTCTTATGATCACCACTGTCAGTAGGAATGGCTCGTCTGTTCTGTATGAACGATCAGAAAACAAGGTTCACGGAAGAGATTACAAAACATACTTTGAGCGCGTCGACGATAGAGACTGGTCCGGCGACCCATCGGTGTCTGGTAAACGTAGCAGGTGATCCTGTCTATGACGCGTTTCAGTTCAGTTGTTCGGGTGAGTGACATCAGAAGTACGATGGGCCCACAGTTGGTTAACGCGCGCCTACTACTACGCAGGTTCTGCTGCAGCGACATCATCCGGTCCCAAACATAGTGTTTGTTTTGGCGGTATCTTCCTCAGTATAGTATCAACATTTTTATACTCTGACGTTATGTTAGGCGGAAGACAAAGGAATAAGAGTTGAACGTACTTCTTTGAACCCTTCCTTGCAATACGGCGTGACAAGACCTCTTAATAGCTGGTTTCAAGACCATCGCCTGAACTACAGCTGATGAATGCAATGAGAAAACATACCGTCCTGCACCAAGAATTTGATCTTAGGATTCCTGGTACATGTACGACCGGCAAGAACGACCATGCCCTACTGAGCTCACCCTTGGATGCATCGACACGTCCATTTGGAAGAACGAGTACAAGGTCTTACTGGCAGCTGCACGCGGCGTTCGATTAGAATGCAAGGGTACACATGTTAGCAAAAACCCTACGCACCCGCCACGTTGGTACGTATACAGCCGAGTCCCCCAGAGATCGCCGGCATTACTGTGATCGTGATCCGCTGGTCAACATCACCTTCAGTGAAGTAACGGTTTGTTGAGAGCGACAAACTTGCGCCTCACCTCCAGTCACTTCTTTGGGGTCAAGGGTTTCAAGGCTAATTTATTACACTGCAGAGTCGCGTTAGCTGGAAGATGGAAGGAATGAGAAAAATCCCACACCATCAGGAAAGGACCCAACTCTCGAGCTCCATAATAGCTGCTCGGATTTGCTCCCGTCTGTATGGTGGTACAAAGAAAGGCAAATTCTCTCGTATCAGCGTCATTTGTCCATGTCGATTACAGGTGAACAAGAACAGTTTGATAGGCAATTCTTGTAGTTGCGGTAGCTTGGTGTTGAATTGGGCAGGGAAATCAAGAGAATAACGATGATATAAACAGTTAATTTCATCTATCTGTGTATAAATATGAGCGAAAACATCAGCAGAACAAACGAAAGAAATACCTAGGTTGGCGTTGGTAAGAGAGAGGGAAAGGCCAAGCTAAGAACCATTGACCGACGATGTTCAACAATGCCAAATACCCCGGACCGAATTCCGAATTCTTTTGCCTTTTACTGGCTCGCTAGTGATGCATGATGCATGATGGGAGTAAAAATACAAGAAATTAGAAAGAAAAAGAGAGAAAAAGAAGAGGGAAAAGAGGAAAGAAGTTCAAAAGAAGTTTCATACGACCTACCTGCAAATTCAGCCATCACCGGCTTGATCGGTCCGCAACGCTTGGACCCGAGCGTATATGAACAGTACGCTCCATGAATTGCCTGACGATGTGTTGATCTACAACATTGCGCTTCTCTCCATTCCCGATATCCTCCTTCTCCGCCAGGTGAGTAATTCCTAGCCCTGCGTTCCCAGCTGCTAATATCCACAGACATGCAAACGGTTCAGTGCGCTCACAAGGCTACACATTGTCTGGACAAACGCATCTGAGCTTGGCATCGTAGTGAATAACCATCCTTTCTCCTCGACGATAGAAATCTCAAGCATCACACATGTCACGCATACCGACTCGGGCCCCAAGGTTCGCAGGCTCTCCTCTAACCCCGAAAAGCGAGACGACTTTTCTTCGGATCGCCTATGACCGAAATCAAATTCGTACCAGGAAGACAACACAAATGGGTGCTAACCGTATCCAAGGGAATCTGGTCCGTCCTGACCATCTGGGATATCACCTGCCAACAAAAGTGCTTTAATGGTCTCCGGAAGGCGCGATATTCACTAGGGTGCAGCTGAATGCAGACACGGTGTCTGAAGCAGATGTTGCGGTGTCATTGTGAGTGCCGTTCGATCTCATAAACGATAACTGACGTATATAGGTCACAGAGAATCGACCTTCTACATTTAGGCGACAACGGGACCCTGCACAATATCCGTGCCGTCGAAACCAACCTCCGCCCAGTCAATATCAATGGTGGCGTCAAATCCCTCGCCGACGATGTCCCCAAGACGGTGATCTACAGTTGGAAGACTGAAGAGCGCGCCCACCTCGACGACGTCGGTGACAACCAGCACGATCGTTGCCTCCAAGTCGTTTTCACCGCGCCCATCATCCTCGTCATCCGGGCCCGCTCCATCACCCTCTACACTGCTCCGCCCACACGCTCCTTTGGCTAGGTCGATGGCGCCGGTGCGACACCGACTTCTATCCTCATCTGCTCCCAGAGCGATCCCTGGGCATCAGAGCTAAACTTGTCCGAGCTCTGCTCCCTATCCTTTGCTCCAACCCTCGTCTCCAAAATATCGTCGCGACGTGGAGCCCTTCAATAAACCAACGTCGTCCTTGGCAAGCGATCCACGGCCGCATGTATCTGTCCCCACGACCGCGCCATGGCCTCACACTCGGAGGAGCACGACGGCTGCGAAACGCTTATCGCAGCTGTTTTCCCCGGTCTTCTTAACTCCATCGAGCAAGTCCGCGTTTGTGATGTCCGCATGAACAGAGCTTCGAGACTGACCGCGTTCGATCATGACGAAGACCTTGGGAGGATCGCTCTCGGGTCCGGATTTGGGAAGATTACCATTGTTCAGCTACAGTCCGAATATATGCACATTCTTGGTTTAGATCAACTGTGCTAGTTCGAGTGACGATAGAAGTGCAAGTATCTCCCTCCGTGACGTACAGAGATGAATATTCACTATGAGGGTTCAAATCCCACTCGAAGGAATATCAAGGCAAAAGTAACTTTTTTCCTGCATGAAACAGATGGGCACTCATGGAAAGACAGAACGCCTGCTTTGTTTCAGTAAAGTCCTATATTTGCTCAGGAGCATCATAATATTTAATTCGGAGGTATCATTTTCCCGCTCGTACGCCTGAATTCTAAGTTACAGCAGCCATCTTCATAGATTCTGCCTACTTATTACCTACCTACCTTCGAGCCCCCAGTTAAAGCATGCTGGGAAATCTTCGTTTTCTCAATCCATTCCTTGGATTCGCAGGGTTCAAATCCCAGTCGAAGAATACCATCCGTGTAAAGTGTCCTCCTTTTTCTAATTCTTAGCGCTCTCTGTGTCGAAAACATACCCTACGAAAGGACTCATACAAGCTCTCTCTCGTTTCCAGGACATGATTTTCCGGTTGCCCCTGATGCTTCGGGACACCAGTCTTCCCCTCGCAGCTCCTTGTTTTTACAGAGAGTTAGAGCTGAAAAGCGAAGAGATAGAAATAAAGAAGCGAGCTCGCATCAATGATCATAAGTTATAACGGGAACTCCAGGCCCGGTGTTCCCTGGTGGTCCTATGGCATGGGAGATTCACTAGCAGTTTACCGTTTAAGATAACCTCCCACTCGATAGAAAGCTTGAGATTTAGCTCGGAACCTCAGGCGAAATAAGGATTGTTCATGTCGCGGTGTAGTCAGGGGTCGTCGTGAGGGCAGGTCTGATCGTGTCAAGGGAATTTCAATTCGAGGGGATCCTTCGTCACCAACCACTGCCCTGAGAGGTATTCCAGTGTTTTATGCACGTCCTTCAATCTCACTTGAGGATGGTTCTAACTTGGTTCTAAAATCCGTTTTATCAGGTTACCGCATCTTCCGGATGACAGCGTTGTAATGATCTAGGCTGATGGCGGCTCGCTCAGTCTCGTTACACTTTACAAAATGCATTCTTGCATCATGGGTGGGTTTTCTTGGCAGAAATCCTACTACCGCGAAATTTCTTTCGAGTTCAAGAATCGAGAATCCTTCTCATGCATATCGACAAAATACACCTGCTCTGTAATCAGGGTCTGGACTCTGATACCATTGTCGCCTTGTTTCAGGTAGCCCCATATTCATCTGCAAGTGATTTAACGCCTCGATTCCCATCTTCTTGCCGACTTGCTCGTCTTTCGCTCCTCGTTCCCATTATCTTCCGAGAGTGTCGTATCTAGACTCAAGAAATGCGGCTTCTCGTTCTCGTATGGTTACTGTTAGTGCCTTTTATGGCATCGGGTTCTGCACAGGACCTCACGCCATTGATTTCATGGAAGGCGAGTACGGCTTCCCTAGTTGACAATGACATATGCTAATATAAGCACTAGAATCCCAATATTACGCTGTCTAAGGCTGACCGTGTTAGCATTGCGAGTGCTGCTCTTGACAAAGCTGTTAGCATGCTTCAGCCCAATGGACAATTCAACGGTGCATTCCATTCACTCTATTTCCAGCATCGACTTTCAATGTTAAGTATCCTCAGATTCTGCATATGACACACCTGGCAGGCTTTATGGACAAATGGCCGAATTCGATAGGCTGACAAACCAAACCCAGTACAAGCAAACGTTGCAACAGTGTTTCATCCTAGCAGAGTCGGTCAGTCCTGGATTTCTGAGCACATTGTCAGTACGCTCTCATTATACCCCCCTGAATCGCACCTGATTGACTTTGCTTCAGTGTGAGTGTTGTTTCCTGAAAGTGCTTTCCGAATAACTCACGATGCGATTCTCGATGATAGCTGAACTACGGACTGTGAGTTAGATTCTACGCTGCCATTCTTCTGTTGTTCATTAGCCACAGGAATTACGGATACGCTGCTGTTCGGGCTTACACAGCTTATCAAGACCCGGACTTCCTCGATCTGGCCGTGACTTCGTGGAGTTCTGCTAGGCGATACGCAATATCCGAGGAACAAGCTACATCAGGCACCATGGATGGTAAGCAATTCAATCTCTCATTATCGTGTCAAGGCGGTGAGTTTTATTCATGGCTACAGCTGATCCATGATCTGATCTCAGTCGACAGCAACTCTGGTGGGTGGCACCTATCGGGTGAGTTATGATTTACATCTGTGTTTCTTCCAATAATCAATTGACTAGAGCACTGATCCCAACGGCCCACACCTCGACAGCTTGGCATCTGGGTTCGTGTTCTCTTCTTTCTTTTCAATTCATGCTTAACTCTGTACAACCAGCCTTTTTCTTGTGTGAGCGTAGTAGTCTTCTCTGATATGGCCTATACACTTAGTTACTGCGACAAGGGTTTCGGCTCTATTGGCAGAAGCAGCATCCAACCAGACATATCTCAATGCTGCCATTGAGTCAGCAAAGTTCATACAGTCACATCTCCTCGGCCCGTCTAATATCATACTGGATTCTGTGTTCTTAAAGCCGAATGAGTCTTGCTCAGTTGAATCAATGGTGTACTCTTACAATTCGGGGATCTTCATTGAAGGATTGGTCATCCTAGCAGACATTATACGCAATATATCAACTGAGGCCCTGTATGTGCTCACATATCCTGGCTGTCCATATACTGAACTGCGAGTTCTGCTAGAGTGCGCAGTACTGTTGTTGCCGTTGCAACCGATACCCTGTGGCAGGGATTGGATGGCATCATTGCTGGTATGTGTTTTGTCCGTAACTTTGTTTCATGAAATCATGGTTGTTTGATGGTGAAGCTACGGATTTTGGAGGACATCACATCGTGCGGGCCCTCGCAGCATTGTATGAGCGCAACACGACGTCCTCCGATCTTCGGGAATATATCAAGGAATACATTGGTGTGCAGGTGAGCCTTCACGAAATGAATCCTCCTGGTACATATCACTTATTTTACTTGAAAGTATAATGCTGTCATCGAGAAGGCCACTTCAGGCGGAAGCAACATTTACGAATTACCCTGGACAGGACCACCAAGCACGTTGTTCTCCAGTTATAACCAGACCGTAGCTGTGACCGCGTTGCTTGGTGCAATACAGCTTGTCGATGATGAGTCATCATCAAAATCGAGTGATAATCCCACCTCAAGTCATACCCCTACTGCTAAAATGACCACGCCTCCGTTGCCACCAAAGAAGAACGCGACGGGAGCGATAGTCGGTGGGGTCGTGGGTGGATTGGCGCTTCTTGTGGTGACCATTGTGTGCGTCTTTCTCTGTCGTAGACGGCGTCGTCAAGGGAATCACACCCCTCTTGTTGTGGACGAACGCTCCCCACGAATACTCACACCTTTCATGGCTACGTCAGTTCCAGCGGAGATATCACAAGAGCATCATATAAATCAGGCAAACAATGTTCGATGCCCCGTTGATGCGAATAGAGGACAGTCGTCTACGTCTCCGGGAGCTGTGGAGATGGACATGACAAGGATGGATGTACAGATTGAGTCGACGACCCCACTCGGAGCTGCCACAAGTCCTCCAAATCTGCTTCACACCGAGAGAAGAGAGGATATGCCTACAGAGGAACTGTTGAAGTTACTAAATCAACGGCTGCTGCTAGGCAGATGGAATGACCTGGATGACGAGTTACCACCGGAGTATGATGAAGGTCGGAGTACGTAAAAAGCATTGTTATGTATGTCACCAGAGAATCAATACCTGAAGCTGAAGGCCTGCCGCTCCACCGCAAATGCCGTCTATTACAATTATGTATTGATTATGTAGTTCTAATACATCATTCATGAGCAGCGAATGATTGGACTCTGGCTCGCTGGTTAGAGCATGTCTATTACAGGCGGGCAATGACCCAGTTTGATGGGCAGTTCTTGGAGTTGAAGTAGCTTGGTCGTTACACGCGTTGAACTGGACGCGGAAATCAAGAGAATAACGATGACGAATTTCTTCTACCTGTGGAAGTGTAAACAGAAACCTCAGCAGAACAAAACCGGCGAAATACCCAAATACCATCTTCATTCCCAATGTCCCGTAATACCTGTGTACGCCCCTTTAAAACATTAAAGATTTAGCACCGGCTTTATTCTACCCGAAAGAAGATAGGGGGGAGAGCGTTTGAGTGCTAACAAAAGGCTTTCCACACGGTTTAACATTTTATGATTATGCACTCCGACCCAACCTGAAATATGACCGCAGTTACAGTGACATAATTGTACATACTGGACTGACTAGGTGCACTCGAGACCATCGCTGAAACAAGGAGGGTGCAGTCGTAGTACCAACGAGGATGATGTTGATAGTTATGGGCTCATAGAACTAGCCGTAAGACGACTTTCTCTCCTCTTTTCATCGGGATTCGTAGGTCCGTACTGCGACCGCCTCTCGGTGACACTCATTATCCCACCAGAATCAGGAGTGTCAACGGGATAAGAGGGCGGCGGAGAGAAAATACGATCCACTCCAGGCTCGTTAGCTCCAGAATACGTCCCTTGTCCATTCAAGGACGGCGAAGGATGAGCATATGCTGACATCGACGGTGATGTAGTCGTCGACTCCTGCGAAAAGGGCGTAACAACCCAACCTGGGGGAGGCGAAGTCGCCCCTCCACCTGCTAGGATAGGTTCTTTGTATCCACTTGCAGACGGCAAATCGGAAGATGCCTTGCGGGCCCGGCGCTTACGAATGTACCGGTATAGTAAAATACCAATGATGATGAGCAGGATTGCGCCCACAGCCGAACCGACTGCAATACCAACAATCGCCCCCGTTGAAAGACCGCTACTGGTATTTGTGGCTTTCTCAGCGAATCCAACCATGCCTGACGTGGCGTTTGAGAGCGTCACGATGCTGAAGTAGAGCTGAGCTGAGTTACTGTGATTTAAGAGTAGTGGATACGCACACATAAACGTTCGAAAGAAAACTAGAACCCAAGACATATTCTGTGGCTTCGGGTGACGACCACATTTGTATGAGACCAGTACAGTGGCCGCCTTGGTTGATGACTAATTTTGATTGGTCCAGAGTAACGGCCAAGTCGTTGATAGTGAGCGTAATTTTCATTTGTGCGTCGCATGGAACGGTGTAGTATGTTGTGGAGTTAGTGTAGCCGGCAACATAAGCGCCGGTAATGCTAGAGTCTTACGGCCAAACGCTTGCATGAGCACTACGTTTTGTAAAGAAAGAACGGAAGAGAACGGACAGAATGAACCGGCGTCCTGTTGAGGGAAAATCAGGGCTTCATAAATTGGATCAATGGCGGTGACAAGACTGCCGGTACGCGAGATATTGCCGTTGCTCGTGGTTAGCGTCCAACTATCGAGCTCGATGTAGAAATCTGTATTCAGACTAGTAGTGTTGAAAGTCTGCATTGTCTTCCAAGCAATGTCGCCTTGGAAAAAAGAATTGTCTGGCTGAACAAGATGGAGATACCCTCCGTCACTCGAGGAGGAGCCGGTGTTAGGGCTGAGCGCCATGCCATAAGTGAAATTTTCACCAGACGGTTGTGTAGAAAGGTAACCACCGAAGACCGTGGCGCTGAAATTTCCATCCCCTGTGTATGCGTCATTAGTCGTGGAGCGCAGTGATGATCGAGGAAAGCGCACGGGAATTGGGTCCGAGACCGAAGATACCAGAGACTCCAGGCGAGAACATGGAATAAGACGTGTTGGCTACGACAACTAGTAGAAAAAGTTCAATGGAATGATGTCTGAAGATAAACAATTTTAGCGCGTACTTGTTTGATTAGAATACGTCCAGTCTTGCCCGTTGTTCTTCTTGAGGCCGCAGCTCTCTGTGATGATATTTCCTCCCGCATTACTTCCGCCAATGAGGGCTACATTCTGCCAACCAGGGATATCCGTGGCTGTTGTTGAGGCAGTACGATTATACCTAGCAGCAACTTGTCGAAGAGCGCAATGGTTTGGTCTAGAAATAATACATACGGCCTGACACCATCACAAGTATCGCAGCTCGTTCCTGCTACGGTTATGTAACCAGTGCTGGTCGTGAGTCCGAACGAAAAATTCTGGGCTAACGCCCCTGTTGACTGGAAATTGGCTTAGCAGAGTAGAACGAGCCAAGGGAAGGATGAAACATACCATGATGACATTGACGGTGTATTTCGAGTCCTGGCTGATCGATACAGGAATGGTGACAATTTGGCTCTTATTCGCGTATTGACTGCCATTGTTATCACGTCTTTGTACACGAGCAGAGACAGCGCCAGGAAGAAGTAGCAAGTATAAGGTCGTAAACTTCATGGCTGACGCGGACAGGTCAGATTGAATTCGTGCAGAGCCCAACATGATCAAATATACCGCCGACCATTTAAAACATTTTTGGAAAAGGTAATTGCCTGGAACTGCTGATTGACCGTACGCGTGCCCAATTTCGATCATAGACTGCCAAGATTATATTGTCCTCGTGCCTTGAAACTCAACGAAACTTTGGGAAGAGCCAAAAGCTATAAAAGAGCTGAAAGATGAAAAGCATATACGCAACGGAGCGGTAGGCGTATTCTGTCCTTGCGAGAGCGTCGGACCGAAGGAAAGGTTGCAAGAGACGAGAATAGATTGCGGCAGCTGTTATATACATCCGGGCAATTAGTCTGCGAATGTGCCGGATCGGCATCGTCTTATTCGCCTAAAACAATATTGAGTGGCCTGAACGGCATTTATCGATTTAGGAGGAATGATTAGCGGAGAATATAAATATTATGAGGGGTTATCGCTCTCGGATTTAGGACTCCCTCTCCAATATTGCATCAAAGTCCAACGTTTCCTTAGCTGCGATGAGAAAGGTAAGAATTACGAGTGCAAAAGAAATCAATTGGATACTGAATCTGTCATGAAGTAGTCACGTCTATAACGGGTTTTAGGTCATTTTTTCGACTGAGAGGTAGAATGGGCCTGCGGTTGGTCATTACGTGTGCCTACCACTATGCCGGTTCTGCTGCACGGACAGCATCCAGTCTTCGAGAATGGCGTTTGTTTGTTCGCGAGTCGTGATCGAGTTGGCTCAGTATAGTATCAACATTTTCCTGCTCTGACGCTATGTTAGGCGAATGATATGGCAGTAAGAGTTGGAACGTACCTTTTCGAAACTCTCCCTTCGATACGGTGCGAGAAGGCCTCTTTCATGGGTGTGAACGAGAAGGTCGTCACCTGGGAAAAACCTCGCAGGCTTGACAACTTTTCATGAGAGCCAAAGACAGATGTAAATGTCTGCTTCGTTCACTGTTTATACGATCGGAAAGTATAGCCAATGGATGTAATGTTAAAACATACCGTCCTGCACCGAGAAGAGGTGCGATCTTGCGGAGCTTAGGATTTCTGGTATACGCACGACCTGCAAGAACAAGCATGCCATACTGAAGTCAGCATCGCGTCCAATTGTATGAACGAATACGAGGTCCAACTGGCAGCTGCCCGCGCCGTTCGAATAGAATGTGAGGGTACACGCGTAGACCAAGAACCTACGCACCCGCTGCATCAGTAAATATGCAGTCGAGGCCTTCAGAGATCGCCGGAATCACTGTTGTCCTGGCCGGCGGGTCGACATTACCTTTCGCGAACCGGCCTTTCTTTGATATTGACAAACTTGTTCCTCGCCTCCAGTCACTTCTTTGGGGCCAAGGGTTTGAAGGTTGGGATTCTTATACTGCAGAATTGCGTTAGCTGGAAGATGGAAGGGATAGAAAACCCCCGCACCATCAGGCAAGGACCCAACACTGAAGCTCCACAATAGCTCCTCAGATTTGCTCTTGACCGGATGGCGATGCAAAGGAAGGTAAATTCTTTCGCATCAGTGGTATTTAATGATGTCGATTACAGGCTAGCAGTGATCAGTTTGATGCGCAGTTCTTGAAGCTGCTGTAGCTTGGCGTGCTGAGCTGGGCCGGGAAATCAAGAGAATAACGATAATGTGAACAATGAATTTATTCTATCTGTGAAGAAGCATAAGCACAAACTCAGCAGAATAGAGCGGGCGAAATACTTTTGGTAAGAGAGGCAGAAGAGAGAGAGAAAGGCAGAGCCTGGAAACATTAGCCGACGATGTCAAACAAAGCCAAATATCCCGGATCGAATTCCCATTCGCTGCGCTTGCTGTCTTACCCTTGCTGTCCTTTCTCCCTTCATCTCGCTATCCGTGCCTCTGGGATTCTCTAATGGCATCCCTTTGTCGCTGCTCTGTCTCAAAGCAGTTGTCCGAGGGCAGTCATCGACATTGAGCATCGCACACATCACGCATGCCAGCTCGCGTCCCGTTGGCTCGCAGGCTCTCCTCTCACGCCGAAAAGCGAGACGACTTCTATCGGATCGCCCGTTTCCGAAATCAAATTCATACCAGGACGAGAATACCGATGGCTGCTAACCGTATCCAAGGGAAACTGGTCGGTGCTGACAATATGGAACATCGCGCGTGGACACAAGTGTTCCGAATGGTCTCCAAAAGGCGCGATATTTACTGGGATGAAGCTGAACGTAGACCCAGAGTCTGAAGCGGCCGTGGCGGTATCATTGTGAGTGAACGCTGCTCTCATAAACGATCTCTGACGTATATAGGTCACAGAGAATCGTGCTTCTGCGCCTGGATAACGACGGGTCCCTGCACGAAATTCGTTCCATCGACACTGACCTCCACCCAGTCACCCTCAGCGGTGATGTCATAGCACTCGATGACAACGTCTCCCAGACGCTGATCTATAACTGGAAGACAGACGAGCGCGCGCACCTCGACGGCGTCGACGACGCCCAGCACGGTCACTGCCTTCAAGTCGTCTTCACCTCGTCCACCATTCTCGTTGTCCGCACCCACTCCATCGGCCTGTACACTGCCCCGCCCATCCCCACGCGCATAGCCACACACTCCTTTGGCTGGGTGGACGGCGTCAGCCCAACACCGACCTCCATCCTCCAGAGCGACAACCCTTGGGCATCAGAGCTAAACTCGTTGGTGCTCTACTCTCTCTCCTCCTTTTTCCCAATCCTCACCGGCAGAGTATCGTCGCAACGTGGAGCCCTTCGATGCACCAATGTCATCCTCGGCAGCGAGCCACTGCCGTATGGATCCGCCCACACGACCGCTCCATGGTCACATTGAGAGGAGCACGATGGCTGCGAGACGCTCACCGCAGCTGTATTCCCCGGCCCGCTTAACCCCACAACCCAGGTCCGCGTTCGCGAGGTGTGCATGAACAACCTCAATAACTGGACCGCATAGGATTATGATTTGGGTCGGGGTTTGGGATGTTCAGCTGTAGTCGAAATTTTAATATATGCTCCTTGGTGGTTTAGGACATCTGTGCTATTGTGAGTGAGGATAGATCTGCTCGTAACCGCCTCCGTAACGCAGTGTCTTGAGCGCCTGCTATGAGGGTTCGAATCCCACTCGAAGGCTTAGGATAACATCCACTCTGTGTATTTTCTTCGTTTAATTTGTCATCATTGTACTGCATTACTTGCGCACCAATAAGATGCTCACGCATAGAAAAATACAGAGCGCACGTCTGTAGAGTTTCATCAGGTGGCCTGTGCTTATACCGTTTTACCTGAGGGTCATAATCTTCCATACGTCGGTTTCAATCTCATGGCAAAGAGACTCTTTGATCAATCCTTATGCACTATGCTTGACGTTGTAACAACTACAACTTTTCTTATTCTCAAGTGTCGCCAGACGCGGTGCGATCGGCAAGCGAGCCACTCGGGCTCTCCCTGCTGTGTTCTCCAGACCACCGCGCTCGCAAGCTCTGCGCAAACAGACTTGGTGCTTGTATTCTTCCACTGCGGATAGACTGCTCTGCTTGCACCGATCTCCCCAATGGATTCAAAATCCAGCAAGCAGTAGCCTCATGGCGCAGGACGTATAGTAGTCCGATCATTATCTAGGTTCAAGTCCTAGTCGAAGCATAATGGAATAATCGCTCTGTTTTCTTCCTCTTTTTTTCAAGGTCTTCCAGCGCTCGTAAATCTCTCCCTATTTGGGGGCTGGAAACGATAGCTTTCACTTTCCGCACCAAATGGGAAGGTAGTCAGTCAGTCAGTCATAAATCTCTCAGTGATCCGTCCACCGCTGGAGTCCCTCGTCCTTCATTCAATTGGGGATGATTCGTCGCCTGGCTTGCATCTGGATAGGTGGAACGAAAGTACACCACCAGAAAGGAACAGGGCTCCCACTATGACTCAATTCCCGGTCAAAGAAATGTCAGACCAATTTTTCTTCGTCCCCTCCTCTATACCACCGTTACTTTCAATTACGCTCACTTCTAGGCCGCGGGCATATTTTTTACAATGATGCGCAATAGCTTCGTGACGCAGACGTGAAAGTCTGCTAGTCCTAGTCGAAGCATAGAGAAGGATTCGGAGTTGTTTTTTCGGGTACTGTACCATTTGATTCAATTCGAATGGCTTGTGACGCGTGACCTTCTGGGACCCTTCTGTGACCCGTGACATTCGAAGTGAATGAAATAGGACAGTACTCGGAAATCTCTCCCTGTCGGGATCCTGAGATGATGTAGGAGAAAATCAAGTCACGGTTGTCCTTTGGCAGTGTTTCGAAATTACCTACTTATTCCACAGGTCCGACGATCCCTATGCGGGTGTTGGCCATCATCAGAGATCAAGCAGACAATATGTATAACAAGGTGGGGATGAGGGACAGAATAACAACCTCGGATGTTGGTATTGAGACTAATCCGAGCTTTGATTTCTGGGACTGGAGAAATAAATGTCCCCTTTGATTGAAGGGATGCGTAATGAAATGCTATGAGCAGCAGATCCGTGATGCAGTCTGGATAGTCTGTTGATGACCTAGGTTCGAGCCCTAGGTGGAGCATGTGAGGTACATAGTCAATGTTTTGTTCTACAAGTCCTAGTGCTCGGAATTCTGTCCCTATGAGGACCGGAAATATTATGGCAGACAAGCAAGTCCATATTCTAGTCGTTCTTTTCTCCTCGCAGCTAATCCTTGTCACAGTGTAATGACAGCTCCCACGGTAAGGTTACCGTTGTTTAGTCATAGTATATGCCCTTCGTGATGTACGAGCAGTATATTGTGTAGGTTAATCAACATTTTGGTTATACACCTTGCGAGTTTATCGGGATGGTAACAAAGGTGCAGTAGACGGTGTGGACGCGACGGGCATCTGGAAGATGGAAAATGTAAACCAGACCGATCGTGAAAGACGACTGCGAAAACATATACATGGGAAGGAGGTCATAGAGAAATTGTCAGCCAAAAGGGCATCATCGTTTGATTTATTAAAAAACACGAAAAACTCAGAGGCGCGTTTCCTGCTTACCTGGAGGGCATAAATCTGGCAAGCGTGGCATGGATCCGGGAGGAGCAGGGAAATACTTTTGATTTGCTTTTGATGTGCTGACTTTTTTCTTTCGTCAAATATAGCCATTCTGTATATCGGTCAAGGTGCTCGGGTTGAGCATGAGCAAAGCATAAGAGAACGGACGACAGACCGTCTGATGTCCATGAGTCGTGGATAATCTGAAAAGGAAAGAAGGCAGAAGTCTTCAAGAACGCGTCGTGGTCAGGTGATGTCGTAAGGGCAAGTCTGACCGCGTCTTGGCGAATTTCAATTTGATTTTGAGCTGATTAACTTCGTCAGCGACTCACGATGTAGTACTCACCTGTTAGTCGGGCCTTACGAGATTTGATCGGTCTATTCTATATGTGTAATACTTCCATCATTTTCTGGGAATGTTCTCACTTCCGTTTTCAGGTTCGTCAGGCTATCAGTGAAACACATCTCGCAGGTTGCGGTCATCTGTTGATGGCGGCTCGCTTCACCAGTGTCAACCTTGATATACTTTATGTGAGTACTCTGTTATTAGTAGTACTTGATTCTTCTTTTCCTACTCCTACTAGTAACTGGGCACGACGTTCTAAAATTCGTTCACGCTAGAGGCTGCTCTACGGAATTCTTACTACCGAGAAATCGCTTCCGAGTTCGGGATCTTCTCAGGGACATCAACGAAAATTTAATATCTTCCTTCTCCTCCTGTGTAACCAGGGTCTGATATCATCGTCGCCTTGTTTTATCTAGCCCTTGACTTACCTCCAAGCCATTTAGTGCCTTGATGCCAGTCTTCGTCCCATTCAGCTCTTCTTTCGCTTTCTTCCACATTCTTTTCCCAAACGAATACGGATGTAGTCGCAGGAAATGCGGCCTCTCATTCTCGTATGGATCCTGGTGGCGTCTTTTATCGCATTGGGTGCCGCACAGGACCTCACACCTTCTATTTCCTGGAAAGTGAGTACCGCTTCTTTCGCTGATAGCGGCAAAGGCTAATATCAGAAATAGAATCCCAACATTACGTCGTCTAAGGATGACCGTATTAGCATTGCGAGTGCTGCTCTTGACAAAGCGGTTAGTACGCTTCAGCCCAACGGTCAATTCAATGGTGCGTTTCATTCTATATACTCCATTGCGCTTGCATATTAAGGCATCCTCAGATTCTCTATATGGTACCCCTGGCAGGCTCTACGGACAAATGGTTGCGTTCGATAGGCTGACGAAGCAAACGAAGTACAAGCAAACGCTGAAGCAGGGTTTCGCGTTGGCAGAATCAGTGAGTTCTGAATTTTCGAGCGTATTGTCAGTAGGATGTCATTATACCTCCCTCAAGCGCCTCCGCAATCTTTTGGGCAGGCGCTCGACTGACAGCAATAAGCCTTTCGGCTCTATTGGCAGAAGCAACGTTTCACCCGACGTATCTCGATGCCACCATCGACTCGGCAAATTTATACAGTCATATCTCCTCAATCCGTCTAATATCGTACTGGATTCTGTGTCGTCAATGTTAAACGAATCTTGCTCGGTTGATTCAACAGTGTACTCTTACAATTCCGGGATCTTCATCGAAGGACTGGTCATCGTAGCTGATATCACTCGTAACCCATCAACTGAAGCGTTGTATGTACCTACGGATCCTGGTTGTCTACATACTGAACCTTGATTTCGACTAGATTGCGCAGTACTATTGTTGCCGTTGCAACCGACACATTATGGCAAGGATTCGATGGAATCATTGCTAGTAAGTTTTTTTTTAGCAGTTATCTCACGAGCTCATTATTGTTGTTTAATGATGAAGCTACGACTGTCAGAGGACGTTATATCGTACGAGCCCTGGCGGCATTGTATGATCACAATATGACGACCTCCGACCTTCGGGAATATATCAAAGACTACATTGGTGTGCAGGTGGGCCTTCGCAAATCAGTCCTGCTGGTTTACATCGCCTATATTACTTGATAGTACAGTGCCGTCCTCCAGCAGGCTACTTCAAACGGGAGCAACATTTACGGGCTACCCTAGACAAGACCTCCAAGCACCTCGTTCTCCAGTGACAACCAGACCGCGGCTTTGAGCGCGCAGCTCAGTGCAATACAACTTGCGGTCGATCAGTCATCATCAACATCGAATACTGATCCCACTTCGAGTGCTATCCTTACTTCAAGCGCCTCAGCGTCATCACCAAAGAAGAGCCTAGTCGGAGCCATGGTTGGCGGTGTCGTTGGTGGACTAGCGGTCCTTGGAGTTGTAATCGTGGGCATCTTTCTCCTGCACATACGGTATCGTCGGAGGAACGAGACCTATTCTGTTGGGGTACCCGGGGACAAGAGTTCTCCCCGGATGCTCACGCCATTCATGGCTACATCAATTACATCGCCATATGAGAGCACAATATTACCCAGGAGAAATATGCTAGATACCCTGTGACTCTGAGTAGAGAAGAGCCCTCTACGCCATCTGGAGTATTGTTGAAAGATGTGGCGAGGAGGAGGATGGATGTACGAACTGAATCGACGACTTCACTCGGGACTGCCGGTGCAAGTCCGCCACATCCGCTACACACCGAGAGAAGAGAAGATATGCCTACGGAGGAACTGCTGAGGTTGCTCAATGAACGACTGCAGTCAGGCCAACGGAATGAATCAGATGATGACCTACCACCAGAGCATCACGAAGGACGGACAACGTAAACAGCGTTTTTTATATCACCAGAGACTGAATACTAAAGGCCTGGCGCTCTGCCGCAAATACCATATATTACAATTATGTAGCATGTACGTCAGGAAAAGTGTAGCATCATTCTCAACCTGAAATCGTCAATACTAGAGCTTGCTTCGACGTTTACGGTTCAACATTGAACCATGAATAAGTCAGTCACATACTGTCACACAATACGAAACCGAACAATCGACGTCACGTTTCTTTCCCACCAATGGAAGAAGCTGCCTCGTGGATGATTAGCGCCCGGCATGCACGCTGGCACTTCGCTTCCTCTCTCACCGTCCTGCTCCCATGGATACCCTCAAGCAATACATCCTTCCTCATGAACGGAGGGAGATATCAATTCGACGATACTCCCGCCGAGATGCAGGTAGCGCAGTCGAAGCCCTGCTGAGGGAGAAATGCTTGGGAGTATCCATGGTCTATGCACCAGGCAGCGAGATGGAATACCTTGCCGTTGCTACGCCTCAGGAGGTCGTTGTCATCTCCCTTTCCGACGACAACATCACATTTCCCAATGATGAGTCTCTCTGTACCTTAATGTCCGTGAAGAAACCTGCTCTAGCAGGGTTCCACATGCCACGACTCTCCATTCGGATTTATTGCCATCTAAAGTGCCATGTACAAGGTACAGACTTGTCCACCTTCCGATCAAAATCGCCCAGAAAACTATCTTATCCTTCAATGCTCCTCTCTAAAATCTCGTCAAACAAAATCGATGCCTTCGCTGTGGACAGTCTATGGAACGACAAGTTGAACGAGTCATTGGGTGAAAATATCAGAAAGGTTTGCCTTCGCGCATGGATTTCTGCTGTGTAAGTTTTCCCCACGTTCAATCATGTCATGAATCAACTGATATGTGAAACGTAGTATCATCGACAAGAATACGAGTGCTGTAGCTTTAACCAAGCCCGTCGAGACTCGATGGCTGAAGCGGGAGGTGAACTACCCTTTGCCTTCAATAAATGCCGTTTACCGTGTTTATCTCTGATTTCAACATCAAGGTTCTCGAATGTCTAGGTCACTTACTATCCCAGGCCGATATTCTGGAATGTGCCAAACCAACAGAGATTTCCAATGACTTCACTGATGTCAATAAGGATAGCGACGGCCAATGGCAACTGTATAACTCTCGTTTCAGGACACGAGTACGCGATAGTCGCCAAGTATGTCCTTCTTTGCCCCAATTTCGTTCGATTTATGACACTGCCGTAAAAGCTTTCAATTCTTTTAACCACTTCGGACGGTCACGAATTCAAGGGATCACCAACAAAGTCCCATGGGAAGCGAACCAATATCAATGTCTCAGGTCGTTTTCGAGGAAAAGTGACTGGTGTTAAGGTTTTTGGCAGGGAGAGAGCAACGAACGCCGAAAAGGCTCGCGATATGTTTTTACTTCATGCTTTACAGGGCGAATGTCATATCAGGCAATCCAAATTCGTGAGGATGCTCTGGTTTCCGAGCAACGAGGACAAGAAAGAACTTGTGGCCTCCAGCGCTCAAACGTCCTCCGTTTTTGTTGGGAAATTGAACGAATCGCAACAGGAGGTGGTGTCGGCGATGATATCTACACGGCCGCTGGTCCTGGTTCACGGTAAGGAATGGTCAATGTATGCGCGATATTGACTAATCCATTCCAATTTCCACCAGGTCCGCCTGGAACAGGAAAAACGTCTACTATCTCTGCAGCGGCTGAGATATGGGGACGAAGTGGTTTACCGACATGGATAATAGCTCATTCCAACGTCGCCGTGAAGAACATCGCAGTGAAATTGGCGTCAAATGATGTTGACTTCAAAATCATCGTGTCCAAGGATTTTTATGTCGAGTGGTGAGTAAATGTCTCGTTCTTTGCTATGCATCGTCCCTGATTTCTAACGGGACAGGCATGAACATCTTTACACCAACATTGAAGACAAATTGTTACGTGGGGACTTGCTTCCGAATAATCAGAAGGCCCTACGATGTACTATCGGCGCATCGAGCATTATCCTATCAACGCTGAGCATGGTCTCAAATTCAACACTCGATCAGAACGGGATGTTCGACCTAGTGCCTCCGAGGACTCTTCTTGTCGACGAAGCTTCTCAGATCAATGTCTTCGAATATATGGCGAGCGACAATTTGTCTCACAACAGGAATCACAAGCTGACAGTATCTTATCGCAGCATGTGTTCGTCAAGTTCAAAGATGTGATGAAGAAAGTCTGCTTCTTCGGTGATCCAAAACAGCGTCAGAGCTCCAGAATGTCTTTTCGTTGACGTTTATCTCATCTTTCTCATTGACCAGTACCGCCATACGGAAAGGAAAAGGCTCCATCGATGCAATGCATCTTCGACATTGGCCATCTGAAAGATATTGCGCATAGGTTGGATATTCAATGTAAGTTCCGGCACCAGTAGTTCATTTTATATCTCCTCATCTCAGGTCTGCCACACAGATCGTATGCCTCATCCATTGGGTAACTTCATCTCTCGAGAAGTCTACAACAATCGACTCCGCTCGGAGAATGATATAACGGATCCGTCCTGTGTCGCATTCATTGACGCCAGATACGGCAATGAGCAGAAATCTGGATTCAGCTGGCGGGTACGTCTTCGTATTCAGGCCAACCAGATCGCAATAACTTACGTTCTTTCCTTTGTAGAACAACGAAGAGGTCCAAACTGTCGCCCAGATAGTTCAGCATTACTACCAAGGCCATGATTTTTGCGTTATAACGCCGTACGACGCCCAAAGAGCTGCCATAGAAGAAAAGCTTAAGAGCCAAAATCTGCCTTGGGAACGGCGGGTGTTCAACGTCGACAGTTTCCAAGGTGACCAGCTTCTGAAATGAGTACTTCGGAATGTTAGACTTATGCTATACACACAGGAAATGAGGCAGATATCGTCATAGTATCTATTGTACGGTGCTGGAACCCTGGATTCCTATGCTCTGATCAGCGAATGAACGTCATGCTCACACGCTGTCGACGAGGCCTCGTTATCGTCTCGAACAGGAATTTCCTCTTGGGCCCAGGAAAGTCGACGCTCGTTGGTAAACTAGCTCGTGGAAGGGCCTGGATAGAAAGCACAACTGTCATAGAACGGCTGGCGAACCTCCCTGATGCTAGGGGGGAATATGCGCCTGCCTACCACGCTGCGTCTAGTGATGTGCCGGTTCAGGCTCAAGCCGAGGCCGGCCGCAAGCCAGCCCTCCAAAAGCCCAAGAGCCGAGCCCAAGCCACGGCTTTGAACCTAAGCCAGGCCGGCACATCACTAGCTGTATCTCCTACGACAGTTCAAAGTCGTCCTAAGTTTGATGTGAAGGCACTCTTTCCACGTCGGTATCCACACTTGGAAGTTGGTTCTACGGAGACCGGTAATCCTGGTCCTAGCTTTTCGAGTCAAGCGCGAGGTCCCTCTCCATTGACTTCGGTTCCAAGTCGAACGAGCACTGGCACGGTCTGGGACAATATTGCTAATACAACTGTTCGTACATCTCGTAGGCAGGTCCAGGCCAAGTATGGTTCACCCAGTATTCCTTCGCCACAAAAACCATTGGAACGGGTGGGAACGACAACTCCCAAGGTGGTTTCTGCAGTACGCCCCACCTCATATCAAAAATTTCCACCATTGGCATCTACTTCGGAGACTAGTAGACCAAGTCCCGCTGCTCGCACTGTTCAGCAGAGTTCGGGTGTTCCTTGGTCTCGAGTACCAGGCCGTCGTGGAATGTCGGGGACGACAGTGCAGCAGACGCGTGAAAATGCCTGGAACGGCTTCGTTGCTACTCGTAAGGAATCTTCAGATTGGGGGTATACTGAAGAATATTGGAAATAATTATTGTCGCCTTCGTAGTTATGATTCATGATGGTACGTACTTACGGATATATCACGACCGGATATGTTGGGCTATTGGTTTCTATTTGCCGCGAAGGTTCTTTGTATAGTATTACGTTGTTGTACCTAGCCCACTTTGAGAATCTTCCTGGGACTCTGATGTATATAAAAGGCGATGATCCCAATGGACAGCGATCCGTCTTGTGAACCATTTGCGAAGGAATTGTCAGCGGATTAAGTTCATTCGACTGTCTGGCTTCTTGCGATCCCCACGGTCAGCAGGAATGCTCATTAATTTGCAGGGTTAGCGGTGTAAGCAATCAGAAAATAAGGCTGGTGGATAGGGGATCAGAAGATATACGGTCAATATATTTATCTTCGTACCACATAAAAGCCCTGGCCTGAGCCCTGCAGGGGTTGGGCTTACGATTTCGAAAGCCAGACCGCCTTAAACCAAACCCAAGCCGTAAAAGCCAGGCCAAGCCAGGCCCTGTACATCGCTGACCGTATGGTACTATACGGAGCCATGACCCTATGCAAAAGGATCGCTGACGGACCAGTGGCAACCACGGTAGGGTATGAGTTTTCTCGTATACGGACGCCGTTTGGGATGAGGGTGAGTAAACTTAGGGACGTTTTATTGTGCGTCATTCCGAGTCCTGTGTATACAGGATTCGGTCTATGCTAACCTGAGCATCTCGGTGGCGGTGCATGATTGCGATAGTCCGACAATTTGCCGTGCCGTGCATGCCGTGCACCATCCACGCGGTTGTCACATGTCACACTTGTTACCCGTTCTTTTTCGAGCATCGACGACGATTGCTCGTCCTCGGCTGTCTCTTAAATTTGCCTTCACATGCCTGTCCAAGGATATTCAGATCACAAAGCACAAATATCAAAGGCGCTGTCACATCCCTAGAATAATCAAGTCGCTGAGAAGGGGAATGGAGGGTCATTGAATCGTACACCAAATTCTCTCGGGATTGATGCATTGCAAAAGGTTCATTTATTTGGCCTCAAATTTATATAAGTACTTATTGTGTTTTCCAGATAGTTTTTGGCTTATGCGGTGGCCCCAAGAGCCCTGAATACGACTACTAGTACTAGCGATCATTTCACCCCCATCTCGCGTGCGAGCCCTCACGTAAGGTAGCACTTTCTGCCGATCCCTCGACGTTGCCCAATATGACTACTACACGGCCTGTTAATGATTCGGTCTACGCCTGCCCATAAATACCCATAGCCCTCATGCCCCGCTGCGACCAATGCCATATCGCCCACACACACATCGGCCTCAATCGCTGTTGGGCACCCAATCATCACCCGTCAAGGACCTAGGATATAGCTGGGGACTCCGTATCGGACCCCATCTTGGAGCGGGAGGGTACTCGGAACGCAATTACAATGACAACGACAATGATTAAGAACAGCGACAACGAGAGCTAAGTTGAGAACGATGGAAGGGTATGTCAGAGGGCATGGCAGGGCTGCGGGATAGAAAGGAGGAGCGCGCATGCATAATGGAGAGGAAGGGTATGAGCGGAGGGCGGGAAGGTCGGGACCCTAAGCTTAAGGCCAACCCATCCGCGTCGCCCTCTACAATACCACACACGATGTCTGGAAACCATTCCTCGATATCACCCCCGAGGACGTCCAAGGCGTGACACAGACGAACTTTGGAGGCGTGTTCGTATTTTCGAAGAACGTTATCCAAGCATTGCAGGCCAACCAAGTCGACGAGAAGGGGAGGAGAGGGTCGTCGATCTTCACGGGAGCCATAGCGAGTGTTCGAGGGAACATTATGACCAGCGCGTTCTCATCTGGGAAGCACACGTTGAGGGCGTTGTCGCAGAGCCTGGTGAAAGAATTTGGCAAGCAGAACATCCATGTGTCCCATGTGAGTATCTCCTTTGAGCGTTCTTTTCTGACTACTGACCATGTATGATAGGCTATTATTGATGGCGGTATCTTGACGAACTCAGCCCGTGAGCGTCATAACGACTCAGAGTGGGAACAGAATGAGGATGTTAGGCTGTCTCCGGACGGGATAGCAGAGGTGCGTCCACCTCTTCGTTGTCGCTGTGCATAATGCTGAGCCTCATTCCTAGTCGTACTTGCACCTCATCAAGCAACCTCGTTCAGCCTGGACGTGGGAACTGGACTGTACGTCTCTTACTCTTCGTTTTCAATATTCCGCTGATACATGAGACCTTCCAGTGTGTCCTGCACATGAGAAGTAGTAGACGTTTAACGTCTACCAATTTCGAATGATGTTATACTATACTTTCAGTTATATTCTCCGTAGCATCATGAACGATTATCTTTTCTCCAACTCACGGACGTGATGAGCTATTTAAATGAACAGAAGGCCGCTAGGATTCCAATGACTGCCATGATCTAATGATTTCTTAGCGATCGATAGTAATGCGGTGATCATCGCTCTATTGTCACTACATCCCTTCACGATATGCATCACTGGTCCACTGTGTTCCCTTGCGACCGTGTCCATCACCAGCATTGTAACTCCAACCCGATACAATGCCGGACCTCCAACACATACAACTTTGTCTTCACCGCCCTGGATTCGATATCACTTTTCACCTTCGAATTACCTTCCTCGACAAGGGCTCTTCGAGACGTCGTCATTTCGACAAATGTATGCAACCAACGAAGATCATCGATGTGGCAAAAACAACCTCCAGAGTTGTCGTCGTTCTTACCAACGATGACGATGCCCCGTCACCGTCACATTGCGCACCCTTCGCTAATTGTATGAAGGTCTCTGTTGCATAGTAAATAATATCTGTTTCTTGCATCTTCATGAATTATTGACTGATGGCTCCTCTAAGGAAGACAAGTACTGTGAGATGATGTACAGGTATACCTCGAAATTGTGCTGAGACAATAGACCGCTGCCCGGTCGATGCGCGTAAGCCTTTCTCAAGTTCATCTATGTGTTCCCGTTACCGATAGTCTCCAGTTTGTATCGAGGCGATAGATTTTCATCCGCCGAGCAACATCTCAAAAGGGTAAGTTTATTCCTTTCTCCAGTGGATTTCACTCACTTCTCTTTCATCACAGAAAGCTCCTCTGGGCCTGGCCATTGCTACGGTAACGATATGACGTTGACTAGATGGATTGTCTTTACTGACGACTTCTCTAGCAATGGCTAGGATATGTTTTCTAGGCTCGACATTATGCTGAGAGACGTATCATCATCCGGAGCAAGGGTAAGGAACCATTACTTGTTGAACTCGGACATTCCTCATGAAGTGGGAGTTGCCAAAAATTGTAAGTAATATCTATTCCTTGTATCTTCAGAAATTTTTGTGCTGACTACTGTACATTAGTAGAGACATTAGGTGCGGTACAGATATCTTGGAGTCACCTAGTCGCCTCGAAATCGCGCTGAGACAATGGCGTCCGGCGAGCGAAGGTAAGTTCGAGTTCATCCACTTGTAAGTACATGTTGCTGATAGCCTCCAGCTTTGCTTCAAGGTGATAGATTTTCTTCTGCCTAGCAACATTTTGAAAAGGTAAGTCTGTTTCATGCCTGGTTTTAATCTTGCTCACCTCGTCTCTGTCAGAGATGGCTACTGTAGCGCTAACTCATGCCTAGTTTCGCCGATAACTTCAGCCGTGTAGATCGTCATCTAGGGAGCAAAGTAGAGAGCATTTTAAGACATTTGTAATATATATGGCTCTTGTACCTTGAGCGATTGAATATGTTAATCACTGTTGCTTGATTAGGTCCTTTTTTACATTCAATACAAAGGACTTCGTGCCACGCCCACGCAGGGCAACCCCCCATTGAGTCAGGACTCGGATATGCCACGCCCTGCGATGGCCCACCGCTTCATCAAATGACACTCATGGCCGTAATCATACGGTCCGAAGTCGTCAGCGTCCTTGACTATATGGTTTACGGTCGGTTACGGAAGGTGCGCAGCTCAGTTCTGAGACAGCTGTTAGGCATTAGGTAAACTTACGGTCGTAATACTACAGTAGTAAGGCTTATCGACTTGACAGTTTACACACCGTGCATCCCTTCGTACTGGCAGAGTTGAATGAGGCTGGCATTAGCATTAAAGGGAAGTGGTGTGGATTCGATAGGTTGTGTCTTCATTACTTCCCCGGGCCCTCCCACAACCTGCCATGAATATTGACGCTTCACCAGTAACTGGCGGCGACCTTCCTCTCGGGACTGCGGTCCCCCCAGACTGCCCTCACGCGATCCTTTGCTCCATACCTACTTGGACCGACCTCGTCGATTACCTGGACCGTAAATAATGGGTAATGAAGGCCCTCAAAACGGCCTATCCGCGCACGGTGCTTCGTACTTTTGTCAAGCAGGTATGTAGGCCGCCAGCGAACCGTTTCTAATAAGTACTGACCAATTGCGATGCTAGCTCAACAAAATATGTTCTGGTATACATGGCAAGGAGGACGAAGATTGCTTGGTTTTCCCTTCTTTCAAAATCGCTGAGTATTGCCACGCATACGTACTCAAACACGCAGACGGTACAGCGCAGCCTCGTATTGTATCCTTCACTTTACCCGTCAAAGATGACGCTACCATCTCCCTCCTTCTCCCTGATGGAATCCCCGAGCTTTTTGCAGTTCTATTCCCATCATCTTTGCTCGCTCAAGCCATGTCCTTCTGGGTGTACACCGGGACAGGAATAACCCCGCGCTTGGCTGAGCAATACCTCTCTGCTGTGCCAACAGCATTGCTTGACACCAGCACTCTGACTATGCCTCTCGCACCGGGCAATTGGAGAAATTCAGACTTCTACAAGGTGCATAGACCCTTAGAATCGGGTGCGGATGCGAAGAATGCTATCCGAAGACGCTTTTCCGGCATCATCGATGAAGGTCCAGAAAACATCCGCGGTGTCCCGTATGTATCGCCGGACGACGTGTATATTTATTCCACAGGCATGAATGCCATCTGGCACGCGCATCTTATGGTATTGCATACCCAATCGAAAGAAATAAAATGCGCCGCATTGAAGTACGTCTCCTATGTACTATACTCAAATGGATTTTACCCTGAAGTGACGCCTATAGCCTCTTGTATTCACACACCTGCAATGTGTTGGAAATCTGGGGACCCGGATACTTCTCCAATCGCTCCATAGACGACCTCGAGACCTTGCTCGCGATGGAGCATGCGCGTGACCCTAGTCAGCCTCCCGTTTCCGCGTTGTACTTCGACTTCCCGGCGAATCCTCTCTTGAAATGCCCTGATGTTCCTCGTTTGAGAAAGCTCGCAGATCAATATGGGTTCCCGCTAATCGTAGACGAGACGGTGGGCAACTTCCTCAATGTGCAGATGCTTCCCTACGTGGATATCATTATCTGTAGCCTCACCAAGGTCTTCAGCGGGCTTGCGAATGTGATGGGTGGCGCGTGAGTTAAATGCTTCCCGCTCTCTTAGCATTTCTCTCATGCAGACACGCCCTCCAGCTTCCTTCTCAACCCCGCATCAAAGCACTATCCAGCTTTCAAAGCTTACATGGACGCCAACTTTGAAGACACTTACTTCAGCGAAGATGCTGTCTGCATAGAAGCGAATTCGTGAGATATGAAGCGGCGTGTACGCATGATAAACCACAATGCAGAGGCAATAGCCGACTTCTTCTACGAGGACTCATTGAAAGAGGGGTCTGTTATTAAACAGGTACTCTATCCCAAGTACCAGACGCGGCAGCAGTACGAAGCCTCCTGGTCTAAAGCTACCTATAAGCCGGGATATGGAGGTCTTCTTACGTTGAACTTCATCTCTAAAACTGCCGCAATGGCGTTCTTCGATGCCTTGCCGTGCTACAAGACCGCCACGCACGGCACGGTGATGACACTTGCTTTACCGTACGCGGAGGCAAGCTTCCACAATGAACTGGAATGGGCGCTGGAGAACAGGGTTGATTACGCATCAGTGAGTGTTCTTGTACTCTGGGCATAATATTTTGTCTCTTATAACGTCGTAGGTACGCTTCAGTATAGGCATGGAAGACCTGACGAGTCTGAAGGACGGATTCAAAGCAGCCCTCACAAAGGCAACGGTGGAACACTTAGCATCGCTCGAGCAGAAATGATGTATCAAGCAAAGTCGAAGCGATTATTGATCCCCTCGGAAAGGCACCGTGTCTTTGAAATAGATAATTGTAAGGCACGCAGTCCACCTTTGTGAACGAGTACAAGGCCCTACTGGCATCTGCACGCGCTGTTGAATTAGAATGCTTTCTATGGAGGGCAAAGACTCTATGCGCCTGCTACGCCGGAGTCCTCCTGAAGCCGGCTCCAAATGCCATCGTCGTGGTCGGCTGGTAGACCACCTTCAGCGAAATAGTATTGATCTGGCAGCGACAAGCGCGAAGCTTGATCATGATTAAACTTCTGGCATTTTCCTCAAAGTGATACGGAACCTGTTCCTACGGCATGTGTGTTAGTTGAAAGTCACAGAAATACGGGTGTGACATACCGTTAGTCTTAGGTGACAATTGACTTTTACGAAGAATACAGAGTGTCCTCGTCGAATTGACGAGAATTGGTAACAGCTGCGAGAGTAAGGACGGCCATCGTTGACATTCACTCTGAGAGGACAACTGCTCGCTATGATGTCGCCTCCGAAATAGTATGGCTCTTAGTCCAGATTCTGGAGTTGTAGCAGTTCGCAAAAAGGCAGTTGGCTTCGGCTCGCCGAAAAGAGCATGCGTTGTCGTGATAAGATGGGAAGACTCGAAACCGATAAGCCCGCCTCCCATACCAGCCACAGGGCACCCTCTTGAACTGACGAAGCAGTGGAGACATACGCGTTCACGAAGAGTAGCCAGGGGTGGGAAAGGGAAGGGGGAATACGGCGACCAAGATACGGCTGGGCGCTAGAAGGGTGAAGGTGACAAGGGAAGGCATGCTTGTGGATCAGATCCAGGGTAGTGTTCCGTTGTGAGAAAAAAAGAAGAAACTTAGCGCGCCCGTGCGTGCGGTGTCCCCCAGCTGTATATGTATAGAGCGATGCCGGACTGGGTGCTATATCGCACGCGCTAGAATAGAGGAAGCCGGTGCTCCAAGGAGACATGCCCAATCGTCTGCTACCACGATGGTTGATTGAATCCTTGAGGCTAACCTTCGGCACTGCTATTAGGAAGACCCAGCGCTTCCTTCTCTGAACCTAGGACATGAGGAAAAGAGACTCTGAATTCAGGCCTGACCAGAACGACCACATCCGGGTCTCTGGAATTTGGACAAACGTCTGTCTGCAGAGCGTCGTCCCGAAGTGGACGAGACCTACTGCGTGCGGAATCAGAAATGAAAGGTAGATGATGAGAAACAAGCGTACCATAAGCTCAGGGAAACAGGTGACATGAAATGCGAACGATCCCGATGAGCCGTTAATAGGGGACCCAGTTGGCCCGTTGAAGTTCTCTTAGAGTATCTTCGTTGACTTGACGAGGATCGGCGATAGCTGATGAATGTAAAAAGAAAACGTACCACCTTGCTGCCACTTAAAGAGTTGTCTTGAGAGGCTCAGTGAGCGCTCAAAGCTGAAAGAGGTAAGTTCCAAGACCCAATACGTCCTGCCGAGGTCGCTGTTAGCGCGGTACCGGCGTCTAATTCCCTTCTATTAGTGATTGATGTTGTCGCCTAGCAAGGAAGGGTGGGCAGGTGACGAACCAAACTGTTTTGCATTGTCCCTTGCGTTCACTATCAGCATCACGACATTCCACATGCATTGGCCCGTAATAGTATAAGGTATGAATGCGTTCATGCAGAAGAGATATGGCGATGGGTACGGGTATGGTACAATCTGGTGGATCCGACGATGATTAAAAAAAGGGTAATGCAAAATGTCTGAACGAATATATATGCGGGGGCACCGCCGGTGGGTATGATAAATGATCCAATGTCCTGTCCTATTCATGAGATAAAACGGAAAGAGGAAAAATCAACAGACAGTAGTGCCACTGATGAGGACACCGAGAACGACGGCAAAGATGGCCCAAATGGCCGACCCACTAATCGCCACCACCTTCCTCCCTAGAGCCGCGTTCGATGAGGCTGATGAGGTCGCTGGTTCGTTTACGGTGCTGGATACCGTCCTGGTGCTGGTGGAGCTAGGTCCTGTAGCTGTTGTTAGGCCCGTACTCGTCGCACTGCTGCTCGACGTCGATGAAGTGGTGCTTGAAGAAGAGATGGATGTGACACTGAATGACAGGGATGTGCTTGTCGAAGCCAAAGCACAGAACCTCTGTGCGAGGGTCTCGGCCGTCGAGAGCTCATTGGGACATTGGGATGTGACGCAGTCGGTCAAATCTGGAGAAAAGTCGGCGCTATTCCAACAGTCAGTCGAGCCCGGAGAGCCATGGTGAGGACACGTCGTACCTTCCGCAAAAACAGTTGACTTCGGCGACGCTAGTGCAGTTAACGTCAGCTATAGAGAGCTGCAAACAGTTGGTCACTGCGGAGATATAATTAGTTCGAGTAAGAACAAGAAAAATAGTAATAGCGACGCACCGCATGTCGAGTACCCACTCAGACTCGGTAGCTCGGCAGAGAGCGTCGAGCTGGCGCTCAGGCTCCCACTTATGCTCGAGGTCGTACTCCTGCTCGTTGAAGAGCCTGATATCGAGGACGTAGGCTCGCTAATCGCCGTTCCAGTGACGCTACCGGTGATGCTGGTGGAGGTTGTCGTTGTCGATGACTGGCCCCGGACCACTGCTATGAGACAGAGCAGCGAGAAAGGGACGACGTTGGAGAATCCCAGAGGCATAGATGGCGAGAAGAAGGGAGAAAGGACGGCAAGGGTACGACAGCAAGCGCAGCGATGATGGTAAGAGGCAAAAGAATTCGGAGTTCGATCCGGGGTATTTGGCGTTGTTTGACATCGTCGGCTAATGTTTCCCGGCTCTCTTACCGACGCCAACCTAGGTATTTCGCCCGTTTTTGTTCTGCTGAGTTCCGTGCTTATTATCTTCACAGATAGAATAAATTCATTGTTGATATTATTGTCATTCTCTTGATTTCCCCGCGTAACAACTTTGTAACGACGAAGCTACTGCAACTCCAAGAACTCAGAATGCCCATCAAACTGGCCATTGCTCACCTGGCGTCGATATAAATATATGCCACTGATATGAGAGAATCTGCGCTCCTTTGTACCGCCATGCGGGCAAGAGCAAACCCGAGGAGCTATCATAGAGTCTGGGTGTGGGGTCCTTTCCTAGTAGTACGGGGTTTTTCTATTTCTTCCATCTTCCACCTAACGCGACTCTGCAGTATAATAATTTTACGTTGAAACCCTTGATCCAAAAGAGGCGATTGGAGTAGTGGAACAAGTTTATCGATATCAGAGAAAGGCCGGTTCGCTAAAGGTGATGTCGACCAGCCGGCCACGACAACGGTAATGCCTGCGATCTCTGGAGGACTCGGCTGCATACGTACGAACGTGGCGGGTGTGTACGTCGTTTGCCTATATGTATACCATTACATTCTAATCGAACGGCGCCTGCAGCAGCCACTAGGACCTTGTACTCGTTCGTGAAAATGGACGCAATGCATCTATAGAGGACTTCAGTACGTCATGGTCGATCTCGCAGGTCGTGCCTTCACCGGGACGCAACATCGAACCCCTTCTTAGTGCAAGATCAAACTTGAAGCTGGCCACAATGAATCTTGGCTCCCAAGAAAGCGACTGGAGGTGAGGACGAAGCTTGTCGCTATTAGACAAAATCTGATTCGCTGAAGGTATTTTTGACCAGCCGGCCACGATAATAGGAATACAAGCGATCACTGGAGGACCCGGGGCTGCATAAATGCCAACCGAGGAAGTGCGTACAATCTTAGGGCCCTTGCATCCTAATCGAACGGTTCGTGCAGCGGCCAGCAAGTCCTTGTACCCGTGCGAAAAGAGGGACTTCGTGTTTGCTGTACCAACGGAAGCAGCACCATTCCTCAAAATGGTGCGACGTCAGCTTCGCTAGCCTACTTGTACTCGTTCCTCGGGAGGACGTCTCCACGATCAACCATTCGTCCGGAAATGCCTCTCCTCAGTGTGTCTTTACGGGCATCATCATATCTTCCCATCTCTCGGACCTGTTCGCTCCATCCCAGCTTTTCCTGCTGTGATGCAACATTGTGCCTCAACAGAAGGGAATCAGGCGATAGTGACGTACCATGAGCGACATCAGGATGCTCGTTTTCTCCGGATCGTACATGCCTTGCCATAATCAGCCCAAGGTCAAAACATTCGGCGGAGGACGGTATATTCTCGCATTACATTCATCAGCTATATTTCTGATCGTATAAACAGTGAACAAAGCAGACGTTTACAGCTGTCATCGATTCTCATGAAAATTTGCCAAGTCGACGAGGTCGTTCCCATGCGACGACCTTCTCGTTCGCACCCATGAACGAGCCTTTCTCGCACCGTATTGAAGGGAGGGTTTCGAAAAGGTACGTCCGACTCTTACTTTGATACATGCGCCTAATTTCGCGTTAGAACAAGAAAATGGTGGTACTGCACTGAGGAAGACACTGCAAAGTCGATTACGACTCGTGAGCAGACAAACACTATTTTCGGGAACTGGATGCTGTCGCTGCAGCAGAACCGGCGTAGTGATAGGCGCGCGCTATGACCAACCGCAGGCCCTTCCTACTTCTGATGCGGCTCAGCCGAACCAATGACCTTGAACCACGCGATACACGTTATAGTCAGGATCACCTGCTATGTTTACCAGACACCGATGGGTCGCCGCAACAGTTTCTATCATCGACGCACTCGCGGTAGGTCTCTTAATCTCCTCTCCGTGATTATCGTTTTCTGATTGCACAGACAGAACAGATGAGCTGTTCCTGCTGACAGTGGAGATCGCAATAAGTCAAGGATCGGTTGAACAGTGACCTTAAAGCTGGCCACAATGAATCTTGACCCGCAAGAAACGATTGGAGGCGAGGACCAAGTTCGTTGCCGGCTGTTTCGCTGAAGGTGGTGTCAAAGAGCCGACCACGACCGGCTCTCGTAGGTCATACTTCATGACTAAATCTTTGCTCTGGGAAAGAAGGTGCGGTTTCTCATCACTTTCATCAATCATAGCGCCTAATTCTATACATAGTGGACGAAGAAGGTATTCGACGGGTCAACTGATCTCAAGTCGACGTGATCGCTCCCAGGCGACGGTCTTTCGCCCGTACCCTTTACATAAAGTGACTATCAAGAAGTCTTGTCGCACCGGATTAAGGCAAGGCGTTCGAAACAGTACGTCGAGCGCTTATTCCACCTAACGTTACGGTAATAGGAAAGGTATCGATATTATATACAGACACCGCCAGCTTGATTACGAACGAACAAACACCGTTTGGAGGAAATCAGATGCCTTTGTTCCCGCAGCACGCGATTCTCTAATATGACCGAACTGGGGTACATTATAGCTCTTGATGCTGCTTAGTCGAACAAGCAGCTATCGTCACGATTTTCAGGGTAGGACAAGAGAAGTTACGTAATTGCTGTCTTGCTCCTGCGCGGTAGCCAGCGATCTGAGTACGGGCACGAAATCTGGATAGGCGGTGGAGAATTGGAGGTCTTCAGGGCCGGAACAATATACCTCTGCCGTTTGTTTCTGTCTTTGCCTGCGCGCAGCAGGTGCTAATATGCTTCCGTTTCAGAATGACCAGTGAGCTGACCTACCTACCTACCAGTGAGCTGCGCATTGCTTGTACTCAGGGCCAATAGAGTCGACGTAGTATCTTCACCTATTTGAGTGCATTCAATTTCAGGCACGACGATCAAACACACAATTGAAGTACACCGATACGTTATACCGCTTTTATCTCCTGGTCGGAAAGGATAGTAAAGGGGCGCCCGGCCTTGGTACGCGAAACTATGCGCTGTGGTGACGGAGGTTCTTCTTGTTGTGATCACAGTATTGAATACGTCGCGCACAGTGGAGACTTTTCGTGGGGGAACGAAGAGGATCAGTCAGGGATTAGGATACTCACCATGGACGATTCATCGATACAACTTGGCTGTACACTGCTCACAATTGAATGACTCTCGAATCAACACTCCCGATGAATGTTCTCCATTAAGCTACTGCGCCGTATAGCCTCTAGCGCTGTGTGCTGATATTTGTCGAGATCTCGATGTTTAGTCGCCGGTGCTCCTTGTGGAGTTGCCGCCAACTCTAGAGTCTACGCTGGCTTCATCGTCTCTAACATAACCTTCACGACACGCTTTGGAGACTCCAAAAGCTTTATCCTTCCCTGGAGTACGAATGCAGCTAGCTTTTATCTCGACACTGTTTGCTCTGAGTTCGTACTCAGTGGCGGCGGAGGACCTTAAACCTTCTACTATGTGGACAGTGAATGTGCCTTCTCTTGTTCACAACAACAGATACTAATACCAAACTAGAGCCCAAACGCCTCAATGCCCCAGGACGACCGCATCGGTATTGCTAGCGCTGCCCTCCAGAAGGCAATAAACATGCTCAATAAGACCACCGGGCACTTCAGTGGTGCGTATCATTCGATCTCCTGCATAGCAGTTCCGTTGTAACTCTCTTATGATATTATCAGATGTTGCAGCTGGTAATTTCGGAGCCGCTGCAACACTTTTCGCACAAATGGCAGAATTAGACAGACTGACAAACCAGACGTTGCACAAGGACAACCTGAAAGGCTATTTTAGACATGCAAAGCGTGTGAATTCTAAGTTTTTATATAAACAGTCAGTACTTCGTCATACCTTCGGAATCATTTCTGACCGACTGTGATTCAGAGTTAGTTCTATTTCCCAAGAGCGCTCCGTGGTAACTGATTCTCGATGATAGCTGCACACTGGGCTGTGAGGTAGCTTGTATGTGTACGTTCATGTATTACTCATTTGCCATAGGAATTATGGATATGCTGCAGCTCGGGCTTACGCAGTTTATGGAGATCGATACTTCCTCGACATTGCCCAGACTTCGTGGGCCTCTGCAAGGCGATACACAATATCTTCGGAACAGGCTTCATCGAGGACCATGGAAGCTAAGAAATTCACTCTCACATCTTCATGTAAAAATGGTAAGTGCCATCAGCGAGTACAACTAATCAGTTTACGAATCCTGGTGCACAGCAGCTCTAGCCGGTGGCACCTATTTCGTGAGTCGTGTATTACATGCAGATCTCACTGATTATTCAATGAGGTAGAATACTGATCGAAACACTCCATACCTCAACAGTTTAGCCTCTGGGTTCGTGTTCGCTTCCGATTTGTATTCTTACTTGACTCTGTACAACCAGCTTGTTTCTTGTGTGAGCTCCGCAAATCTTCGGATATATGGGCTATACGATTGGCTGACTGTGACCAAGTGTTTCTGCTCTACTGGCAGAAGCAATGCACAATCAGACGTATATTGAGGCCGCTGCCGAATCAGCAGAATTCATACAATCACATCTTCTCACTCAATCTAATATTGTACAGGATAGTATCGGGTCAAGTTCAAACCATTCTTCAAGTTGCTCGGTAAAGACTTTGCTGGTCCCCGATGGTTCTGGTACCTTCATTGAAGGCTTAGGCATCCTAGCTGGGATCCGCCATAATTCATCAACGGAGTCATTGTAAGTATGCAATAACAGATCCTCGCTGTCCACAAACCGAAAAGTGAATTCTCTTAGATTAAACAGGACCATTTTTAATGTTACAGCTGATCCACTGTGGCAGGGAGTGGATGGAGTATATAAGAGTATGTTTCTTGACCGTAAATCATCTCACGGACTCATTCTCATTTTGATGGTAAAGATTCCGACGACGGAGGACACTACATCGTACGGGCCCTGGCATCATTATATGAACGCAACAAGACATCATCTGATCTTCGAGAACATATCAAGGAATACATCAGTGTTCAGGTAAGCCTTCATAAATCCACCTGTCCTGATTCGCGTAACTTTTTTCTTCGATGTAGTATAATTCTGTCGTCGTCAATGCTACGTCCTTAAGCGAGAGCTACATTTATGGGTCACCCTGGACAAAATCAACAGCCACCTTGTTCGACAGTGTCACGCAGACCTCGGCTTTGACGGTGTTGCTTGGTGCAATACAGCTTGACGGGCAGTCATCATCGAACTTAGGCGATAATCCTACCTCGAGGGTTATCCCTACCTCCAGTGTGGGCACATCACTGCCGCCACAGTCATCGACAAGTTCGGGTGTTAACCCCGATAACTCAAGCAGGTCAGCATCATCAACACAAAAGAACTCGGCCGGAATTATAGCAGGTGGTGTCGTTGGCGGAATAGCACTTCTTGCCGTGTTAACAATGGGCGCCCTTTTCTTGCGCAAACTACATCACCAGAGGAGAGATAACCCTTCAGTGGTGGATGCGAGTTCTTCGATGGTAACACCATTCATGGCTACGCAAAATATGGCTTCTTCAGGGATATTAGGGGAGCAGCATCGGAGGAACCGGGTGAAATCTGCTCGATTCCCTGGGGTTGCAATGGGACGAGAGCCTTCCTCGAGGGCCGCAGATAACGGTTCGGTGGGGATCCCCGGAGCGAATGTACGGACTGAGCCGACGGCTTCACCAGGAAATCAGGTTGGAAGCACCGATAATCCACCAGCCGGCGGGAGAAGAGAGCATACACTTTTGGAGGAGCTGCTGAGATCGTTAAACGACCGGATCTCACGGGACCGATGGAATACAGAGGAGTTGCCGCCAGATTATCATGAAGGACAGGCTATGTGAACAGGACGGCATGTCTCGAGGTGGGACAGTATATAATGCAATTCTTGCCATGGTTTCTCCATAATGTTTTCGGTATTATCTCACCCTTTACATCGCGCATCGCTTCTTCGAAGTAGAGAACACTTATATCCTCGCTCGACCCTCAAGTTTGCGAGATTTCAATACTTATCATTAGTTATTTCCAGCGTACCCTGCAAAGTGTCTCTGTTCCGCGAGAGTAGCTCAACTGTGCAAACTAACACGGTATGTGTTGTGGACATGGCTACAAATGTTAAAATCAAACATCTACTTGAAAAGCGCGATTTTGATCGATACTATTACTGGGCTTGTTTGTTTCGACTGTTCATAGGCTCAGCAGGTAATGAGATACTCACTATTCGCTTACTTATTCACGGCTCCTCAATTTCAGAGCATCGGTCAGACTAAGTTACGACTTGCTTTATATGCCGCACAGAGTCGATACTATCAGGAGTGAATCATTGAAAATATTCCTTTCCCGATTTACTTACAAGATTGCCTATTGTGGATTTTTTCCTTAGACGGCCAACTTGTCTACTTTTCCTTCCCAATGCGTCCTTCGGACATCGGTACTCCGGTCACAGTATGCGCTTTGACTCATGTCCTTCTGTGCTCAACCTGAGCGCATTGTCATAATGTGCAGATCATCCAGCCTCACGAAAGACAGAGATAAGCACCTCCCGTCTTATCCTTGGCTGATTTAAGTATGCTCTCGAATCGAGGCTGAGGCTCTGTGTTTTTGGGCTGTATCTATAAGGCCCTGCTGGCACTCACGTCGACTGTATACTCGCTAAGAGCATAGATAACCCGCTCATTGGTGAATTTTCACAGGTGTTTCTTCATCGATGGCACGCCATTGGCCATTTTGCAAGAGATGTATCCACGTTCTGAGATCTCTCCTATTTGATCTTAGGGAGATGACTGTGCCAAAGGACGACCACAGCTAGGATATTGACGCGCTTATCCGCCACATTATTTCAGGATCCAGACAGGGAAAATTTTCCGAATGTCGAAGAACTTCAAGAAGAAAAGCAACCTCAAAACGTTTATGCTTCGACTAGGACTTGAACCGTGGTAACAGCAGACTTTACGGTCTGCGTAATGAAGCTATGGCTTTTCGTACTGTGCTCGCGAATGAAGGGGGAAGGGGTCGGCACCAGTCACAATTCGTGTGATGCATCGGAATTAAGGAACGCGGTAGGCAATGACAAGTATGTTGTAGTCACAGTGACTCGCTTGTCGATAGTACCGTGTCGGAATGGGTTTGCAACAGCTGAGAATCAGAAAAGCTGTACTTGTCACAACAGATCGATGCCATGAGATTGAAACCGACGTATCGAGGATTACGACCGTGAGATCAAACTATGATTTCAAAAGGACAGGCCTTTTTCTAATGTAAGTAGTAGATGTTCTACGCGGTACGTCATGGAGGCACATGCAGATGTCCTAAACCAGCAAGGTACAGATATTTGGATTACAGCTGAACAATCGTGACTTTCCCGAACCCCGACCCAAGGGCGGTCGTCCCAACATCTTCGTCATAATCCAACGCAGCCTAGTTGAGGCTATTCATGCAGACCTCACGAACACGGACTTGGTCGGTAGGGTTAGACGGACCGGGGAAGACAACTGCGATCAGTGTTTCGCAACCGCCGTGCTCCTCCCAGTGTGAGACCAGGGCGCGGTCGTGTGGGTGGATCCATATGGCGGTGACCCGCTTGCCGAAGATGACGTCGGTGCATCGCAGGGCTCGGCATCGGGACGATATTTTGCTGGTGAAGATCGGGGGAAAGGACGAGAGAAAGTAGAGCTCCAGCAAGTTTAGCTTTGACGCCCGGGGGTTGTCGATGGAGGTCGGTGTCGCCGTCGACCCAGCCAAAGGAATGTGTCGATATGCCGCTGGGGCAGGGTGAGGAAGTGTACAGGGTGATGGAGCAGGTACAGACGGTGGGCGGGGTGAACACGACTTGGAAGCAATGATCGTGCTGGTTATCGCCTACGTCGTCAAGGTAGGTGCACTCTATTGGAGTATGTGGCTGTACGAGTCGTCGGGATCAGTTATCCGCATTGGCCGTACCCGGCCGTACCTTTCATTACTATTTTCAATTCCTTTTCCTTCTTTACCGTTTACCTTCACGTCGACGTACATAGGCTAAACGAGTTGCGTCTTGTGCCCTCCCATGCTCGAACTCTAACACACTCGTCCGTCTTCCATTTGTGGACGAGCACCTTGGAGGTGTCGTTGTCGAGTGCTATGACGTTGCCAGTGATGCTGACTGGACGGAGGTCTGTATCGACGGAACGGATTCGTGCCGGGACCCGTTACCATTCAGGTGCAGAAGCACGATTCTCTGTGATGTATACACGTCAGAGATGGTCGATGAGAGCGATGGGCACTCACAACAACACTGCGACGCTCATTTTGGATGCTGGGTCTGTGTTTAGGTTCTTAGTGAATATCGTGCCTTTCGCAGACCATTCAGCACTTCTGCTGCCGGTTGTATTCCCAAATGGTCAGCACCGGCCAGATCCCCTTGCGTACGGTTAGGAGCTATCTGCATTGTCGTCCTAATATGAAGTTTATTTTGGAGATGAGCGATCCGATAAAAGTCGTCTCGCTTTTCGGGGATAGAGGCAAGCCTGTGAGCCAATGAGACGCGGTAGGCGTGACGAGTGCGATCTCGAGAACTGCAATACATCATCGAGGGTATAAGCATAGTCGTTGGCGAGAATGTCGAGCTTGAATATGTTCGTCGACACTATGTGGCCTTGTGAGGGCGGGGAACCGTTTGCATGTCTGTGGCTTTTAGGAACTAGCATCGTGGACTTGAGAGAGATTCTCACCTGTCTGAGAAGAAGTATGTTGAGAAAGGAGAGAAAGAGGATGGTGTACATCAATACATCGTCAGCGAGGTTGTAGAACTGCTCAAGTCATGGACGTCAGTCTAGAAAGGATCACGGCCCGATTAAGCCGATGACACGGAACTATTTCCCACGCCTTCCTTACCTTCCCGCAGAGCGAAACCTTCGCAAGTTTCACCCTTTTGCAATGTAGAACTCCATCACCGTAGACGAGCTCTTGATATGACGATATGGCTACCTAGCCCTTTCTTAGTTGGGAAGGCATCGTGCTATGAGACAGGGATGGCTTCGCGGAAAGTTGAAACCCACACTGGTCCCACAGGTCAAAACAGCGAGGACGGCCAACGACCCCGCACTTGCTAGCCTCTGCCTGCTACGGAAGGGAATAAGATCAGTAGTGCATTCAATTGACTATCTGGCTGTACAGATGCATATGGACATTATGGACTAATGTTTCTCCTGGTGTCTTACTAATACCAACACCAATCGAGGTATGGCGACCGTTCTGTTCTACTAGCTTTCATGCTTATCCCTTCCACGCAAACAGAAGAAATCCATTTGTCACTCAAGAGCAGGAGTTCCACGACCGGCTCAGTACGTGTAACTGCCTATCGAACTAGCTATTGCTTGCCCTTCAATGTAACCGACATGAAGTAAGTTGAAAAGCATAAGAATTTGGTTTGCCGCCTACCAGCTCTTCCTGCTACGCCAGAACATTGATCACCAATGGAAAGACTATTCAAGCCGACGAGGACACTCCGGAAGCACCATTATTTTTGTTCGCGCCCATGAAAGTAAAATGTTGCACAAGACTAGCAGTACGTTAAACTCTTATTCCTGTGACTTTGAAGTAACATATTGGCTGTAGGATTCGCATTGCATTGAGAAAGACACCATAAGCAATGCCTGACCTTTCTGCCGTCTAGAATCCTGTATCATGAAGGTTCTATCCTGCGCGACGTTCGCTACCTGTGGAGGCTATTACATGGATGGTATATTAAGACAATATTGACCTACCCACCCTGAAACAAATATCTCTTGTATATCTTACACCTCATCCTTCATTTCAGACCGTCGTGTACATGGAGGAAACTTGGAAATAATGAAAATGCACTGCAACCCAAACCCTCAGGACTGCATAAGAAGACCGAGACCTGTACTCGGAATGAATAGCGAGCGGACTTGTGTCTAGGAGGTCGATCAATGGCGCCTTAGCATGGGAACGGCGTTTTCCTTAGCCACCACCATATAGTTGAACGAAGCCAAAGAGGGCGACGTATCTATCTATACCTTCCGTCAGTCATCGCCGTATGCAAGTTGGTTGTTGGACTCCAATGTGTTGACAAAAGTTAGTGCACCAGTTCAAAAGTTATTGCCCTATGAATTGGTGAGCTTAAAATAGTCTCCATCCATTGTGTCAATGTTGTCTCTTCGCGTAGACAGTTAGGCGACATTGCTTGGAATCACCTGCGGTCCGCGGTCTGACTATCGGTGGTCACAGCACCGCTCGCCTATCAAACGCCTATCTGTGACTCGTATACAAGCTTCACGAGCACTCGAGTTATTGCTACGGGTTAGAGTGACATACACCAACGTCAAGCGCACGCCGTATCGCAAAAACTGATATAGAAGCGTACTTTCCGCATGGTACGTCCGCATTGAACACTTTTTCCCCCTCTTGCTGACTTCCGTATTGTACACTTCCACCCCCATCTGCAGGCGTGCAAGCGAGGGTAGGATACAGAGGTATTATGCTGCGGTACTGCACCACTTATGCAACCTACAAGTGCTGTGAACCCTCTATCCTGATTCCTTCTCACCACCCGACGGACGTTGGGAGGTTGCTCATTCGTGCCGTGGTCTCGTACCCCCAATGGCAGCGTGTGAAGTCTCAGACATGTTCGCAAGTTGTTCATACCCTCTGCTGGCTGTAAATTCAAAAACTAGTCTATGATCAGGGTCTCAACGTCGTGTTGGAACTTGAAACGAGACGCGTGCTTTTTGTCTCGCGACATCGATATTGTATATGTGCGCAAGATATGAAAGTCACATACGTCAACGACTGAACTAGCATTTGAGGGCCACCACATACGTGTGGCATATCCGAGTCCTATTTCAGTGGCGCGTCCGGGTACCCGATTTATACTTGCTAAACGTGTCAGAACTCATAGCCAATTACAGTAGGACATAGAAGTATATTGTGGCCCTTCTACCATCAAGAAGCATTCTCAAATCCATATCGTTTCTGTGGCCCTCTTTCACGTAATTCCTTCTGTGGGCTATACCATCGTTATACTACACTACTCTCTGGCGGTCAGCGTAGCTCGAGGTAAAATGATGTTCACCATAGTAAACGGCTGCAATCAGCTCGTACATATGGTCGATCCCGACAACAGGTAAGACGAGCTGTGAGTCAGGGAATAGGTTGAGGTCTCCAACATGCACAGGAAACATGATGGCTGAAGGAAGGAGCATAACACGTCATGCATGCTTGATTGTCATAGCCTGTCATAGCCTTACTGCATGTTGCTAGTAGTCTCGTACGGAGCTCACCCCATTGACTTCATGGACTACTTATAGGCAAAAGGACCATCCCTTCGGCGGAAGCACTACGAGACAAGGACGTGTAGTACGATTGGTGAGACCTATAGTTCATTAAGTCCACAGGATTCACAGGGCACGTCTTTTCTTGCGAGCAGTAATCAGTCATAGCAAAGTTGGGCATGATCTCGATCTGCGTTCGATTTATAGAAAAGGTAGAGTTGTCAGGTAAGAAACATGTCATGGATTGAGACGATCGTACTAATGGTACCACATTTTCAGGCAAACCAGGTATACTCACAGAGCTGGGGAGGTTGATTAAGCACATGAACAGAGTTTCCAAGACCTGTATCGACGCTACGTGTAGCACCAGATGACGCAGATGAAGCAGTCACCAGACTTTCACAGCACGGACCATACAGCGGCCTGAAGACACAAATGGTCACAAGGAGGGCGACATAACGAGACGCGAATGACAGGGTCACACACGCCCAGCCATCTATACACCCCTCCCCCTCCCTACTGCTACCCTCTTCTATTACAAAAACCGAGGCTGTCACCAGACCAAATCAGAAAGTACAACATAGGATGGACACGTTCTATGATGAGAACAAAGCCAGTGAGCAGAAAGGGTCACAGGGAGGCTGCACAACGATACTGACATAATTCACTAGGTGAGGCTCTCGAGATGCACATGAGGGAAAGCGCGGAAAGAAACGAATTTCACTTAAACCGCATTATGAACGTGAGTACAGCCACATCTTGATATAGGTAACAATGACAGTATGCCCTCGCAGTGCGACAAGACGTCCCACATCAAGCGAGACGACGGCGATACTGGACATATATTGAAGCTGATAGTTCCTGGAGGCGACGGTAAAGAGTCAGAGGAAGTTGTATTTACGATGAACGGGATCATATGCCATGCGGATTTGCCGCCCATTTTCAGGGTACCGAAGTGAGGGATTTCTGATTAGCTCCAAGAGGTCTGACCGAACACATAATTAACAGAACGACCAACGATAAACCGGCCATACTCTTGCAGAAGGTGACGATCACAGGTCTCGGGGTGACGCGCTGAAAGAGGTCAACCTCACCGCTGAGAGGGAGTTCCACCAGGGACAACTGGAAGCTTGGGTACCGACGACATTCAAAGGCGCACCAGCGATGGAATGCACTAATCGGCACCTCAAAAAATTATGAGAAGACCTCAGCAACGTTGCGATACCATTTCCGAAGGAGGTCAACCCTAGAGGTGCATTGAAGCAATTAACGAGGCCCAACTTGGCGCGCACATAGGAGAACTCGGTGCAGTACATCAGATGCTTGATCGACGGAGACGGGAAAAGAAAGTAAGTGAGAAAAGGAAGCGAAGCGGAAAAGATACTGAATAGCATGCAGACACATGAAGGTGAAACCGCAAGTGTTCAGGATAGGCGACATCATGGAAGTGGAAATGACACTAGGGAAAAAGAACATGTTCAGGATGAAACCTATACTGAGAGCGATAGCACTTCCGAATAGTGAATATACGCAGGTGAGGGGTTGAGATATCGAGCAATAGGTCTAACTGACCAATTGGCATAATTAGGAAGCGCTAAGGGCACAACCATCAAATGCAGTACTCATGACCAAAGGGAGAGGAACGGCGACAAAGTCCTTCAAACGGAAGCTTGCATACATTATGGAAGAGGAATACGTAGATATGAACACGGAAGAGAATGAAGGCCCACCAAAAAGCAGATGACATGCGACTTAGACACATCAGGGGAAACGGCGCTAGAGAATGATGTGAACGATTAGAGCAAGGGACGAAGCCGAAGCAGTACGTAGGGCCCGAAGTCAGAAAAGGCATGAAGCCATGCGACAAAATGATGGACGATGGCCAAAAATTCCCACGGAGAGTCCAGGTGAGTGGGACGGCAAATGCCGTGTTGGCTGATGCAAAATTCTCATGGGGTAGTTTCGCCTGCATAATAACCGAGTATCCTATATTCATAGGACTCGGAACTCCACCTGAAGATCCTATATACTTCCTACGGTCTTTGTCTCTACGAGCACAATCATACTGCAGTGTCATTAGTCATTCAAAATGCATCGAACTGGCGAGACTCCTCTAGAATGTGGCTACCGGACAGTAGTACATCATGGTTATCGTCTGAATTGTTGGGATTCTGAATAAGATGAAGGGTAAGAGACATACCACACAATGGAAATGGTACTGTCATGCCTGATACCAAAGTTTCGTCTCTAAATTTGTCCCCGTAGCCATCGGTAGCTGATTGGTGCTTGAAGGCATCTGCATGGTCGTAATGAGGTCAGAATACGTTGATCCTCCTTTCAACATATCCGATTTGAGAGCTTCGATGAGCGCCTGCGTGAAGACCCCGCCACAACCATTAGTACTCTCCACCTCCTTCCCCTCATATCCTGCCAAGATGACATAGGATTCAAGACCACAAACCCAATTCCCATCATATATATTGCGATAACTCCCCAAATCTTTCAGTCTCGTATGTGTGGCGTCAAGCATATCTTTAATTGAGGTTGGCAGGAGTGGCTCGGTAATTCGCACTCGTGTACCCGGATCTTTGTCGACGTTTTCAGAGTAACAGCAGTCCAAAATGCAGGTGATATGATGTCCCTTTGTGTGAGAGATTTCGTCGAGAATAGTCCTCATCTCTCTGTCACTAATATCAGGGATGGAGATATGCGAAGGATTACAGGGGGTACGATCCATGGGACATAGCGCCTCGAAGTGTCCTACAGCGGCAAGACTTCCTGCCTCGTAAAAGTCCGAACACTTGTAGAGTGACCCGTGTCCGGAGAAATAGATAATGATGTTGTCGCCATACTGTATCTGGGAGTTGGTAGATAGATCGAGAAGTGCGTCGATGATATTGGCGCGGGTGGGGATAGAGGGATCGTTCTCAATGAACATGCCTTTGTAATAGACACCAGGATACCTTTCGGTGAAGTCGTCAACGGAACCAGTACTGAGAAGGTGTTTAATGTGGTCTTCCGGGACACCGAGGTCTTGGATCAAATATTTGGCTATTTTCCTCGCATCTGACATGCAGTCTCGTAACGGACGGAATGGATAAGCGTCAATGCCGATGAGAAGTGCCCAGAATCGAGAGCCATCAACGCGGTTTGGGGGCTAGCATTTTGAACACAATTTATCAGTACTATAGCATTCACATCTATTTCGAGGGTTATATACTCACAAGCAGTGAATAATTCGGCGAAGAGGGGGCCGTATCTGAAGGCTGCGCCTCCGTAAAGTGATCCTCTGAGTGCTTCCGAAAAGGCATTGTCTGAATGAATGAAGCTGGACCGGATATATCTCTATCACGTACCGTTTCCTGACTTGTGTGTGGAGGTATGCTATCAGGGGTGGGCAGCCTAGAAATGATAGCATCCAATTGGTTTCCTATTTTGCACCAGAGCTCCTCGTCCGTTATGTCCGTAACGCACTCGTACTGTTGCATGACTGCCATCCACTCTTCGTCATGCGTGATCGCCATATCCAGGGAAGAGACCTACAAGGAATGTATCAACATGAATTGTTTCCTGTGGGTAATTTACCTTGCTCAACAAATATTCATTCATTATCGCCGAAGGATTCCATTGCTGATAGTAGGACTTGTTTCAGTACCCATCAAAAATGTTGAACAGAAATCTGACCTCGCTTTCCGCAGTTGGAAATTCAGATACTTCTGCTGCCAACAACTCATGATCAGCACTCTGTGCCAGAATCATTCCTTGATTCGAGTCTTCGTCCTTTGGTGCTGTTTTGGAACCAAAGAATGAGGAAGCGCGAGTCCATAGTCCGGTATTTCCATCATTCGGCGGCAGAGGTGCATTTTTATGATCAAGAGTGGGAACACGATCTTTGGAGCCATCAACGTGAAGAAGGACTGCCTCCCGTGATTTCTTGAACAGGCTTTCTGAAAGCGACATTACAAAACCACGTGCAAAGATGCATTGATTCTGAAGACCTATTGGGTAAGGATATTGGACAGAAGGAATCGGAAAAAGGCCATTGTCGATGCCAGAATCATCGATCCACGAGTTTGCGACTTTAACTGTTACTCCACCAGTGCTCATCAAAGTGCACTTGAGAGAAAATGCTAAGGCACGATCCGTCCTTCTGATGACCGCATTGCCCCATGTAGTCGTTTTGTCGCACGTGGTGATAAGATACAAAGAGCCATTTGACACCTTCCGACCCAAGGATCCAATGACGTAGTTGTACCACGATACTCCATGTTGTCGAGCGCATCTTTCGAATAGATCTTTGTTCATGGCGTTGTACCTTGTCGAATAATTTGGAAGGCATAGTATTGCTGCGGATGTGTCTGAGATGCTAACATTAAAGGACATGCCAGCATCCACAATGCTGTCATGAAGATAAATGTCAAAAATTCAATCGAGAGTATGATCATCCCCGCACCTTTGTAAAGTCTGAGTAGAGGCATCTACCGAAACGTCTGTGGAGGTCACATGTTGACTTGTAACAACATTTCCATGGACTGGGTAAACCTGTACATCTTCCTGGGCTAGTTGAGGCAGAGGTTGAAAGCCGGGGGGTGCACGTCCAATGATTAGACCATTAGCGTCACTGAAGATGCTGAAGAGAAAGTCGAAACCGCCATCATTGTTAATAATCCCGACATCCCCAGGACATATACCTCTTGTCTTGAACTCGTCTGGGGCGCTAGAGTCTGGCTCTGGATACCAAAACGGAATACCGCAGCCTTTGTAGATGAGTTCCTTTGCATAGAGGACATGCGGACGTTGTTCAGCCATTAATGCGTGATTAATGTCTTGGTTGATCTTATATGCTTTATACTTGTCATCCACTGTTTTTGGAACATGCGAAATAGCGAATAGCTGCCGATAGATATGTACGGCTCATCGAACCAATGTCACTGTTATGCATCGTGGCCAATTAGTTCAAAGTCTATATAGACGTACCCAATTGTAACATCGGTACCTTATGGGTACCGAGGCCACCAGACGTGGACTTTCCAGAAGATCAAGAATCGAAGACAGGATTGATGGACCACGCAACCTGTAGGCGCTGTATTGCTAAGTATAACCGAAAACTGTGAACCGAATAGACTTTGGTCCTTCCTTGCTTTGACCGAACTGATGCATCATGACAGCAGCAAGCAAGAGGGGCGCGGACATAAAATAGCCGACATGACCTACATTTTTGCGTTTAAGGACGGGTGGACCCCTCGCTGATGAGCCTCCAGGCTCTGTACGCTCAGAATTCACGGATTTATCCATCCATCACCCAATATCTTCAAAATGACTCCGTTACAATCCCCATATACCCCATATTACCAGCAATTCTCAATAATACTGCAGATTTTCGCATTATATGCCACACACATCCAGATACAATCCTAAAACCATGACATCCATACTCCTTCAACGCTCCATATCCATCCCATCTTGTTTCGCATCATAATTGCCGTATTCCATCACGGCAAGGCACCTTCGATCACAAATCATCCCAAAACAGAATTGCCGCATCACTTCTCATCACCACAGTGACGCGTCAATCAATCACTTAATGAAATGACATGATTGCCGCGGCCACTCATCCATCCACGATATTTTGAGCACACGGCCACTACAGACCGCGTTTTACTAAGGCTGTTACTTCGCCAAGACTTGGAGAAGACGTAGACCCAAGCGTACATCTCAGTACAAAAGACATACCCCACCAGTCCGCAGCTAAACAGCACCTCGCGATCCGTTCATCACTCAAGAAAGCCATACGGTTTCCGTCCATACATGGCAATGTCAATGAGTTGCTGTTACTTTAGAAGTCAAGATACCATATGTTTACTACGGCTTTTACAAAGCCAAGGACTTACAGCCTTACTAAGGCTTAGATTTGTATTCTATTTATAAAATCGGACTTGTAGTATAAAAACTAGCTAGAAAACGTCGTTTAGCCTCAGTGAATGGACCACAAGTTCTCGCACAGTTGACCAGTTCCGGTATTAACAGTCAGCCACGGTTCACTCCAAGTTCCATTGCCGCTTGCTTTCTCTTAACGTTGTTGGTTACGCTTCGTTAGAGAAAACCAAGGGTACAGCGGGTTTTGCCGGGTACCGGACCCTTACCCAGGGGGTATGGGTACGGGTTGCCATTGCTGGATGGTGGCTGTACCCGTGCCGTGATCCCGGGCCTTTGCGCGGCTATTTTGATTACAGATCAACTGTAAATGATAGATTGGATCAAATTAAATGATTTTCGATGTGATCAAAAAAAGTCTGACTCCGCCATGACTCCGACCCGGCCCGAAACCCATGCGGGTCCCGGGTATGGGTCAGCCGGGTATGGGTCTGGGTCGGCTTCGTGGCACCCGTGGGTTACCCGTGGTGATCCCTACGCTTCGTACTGTGCCAATACACGAGTCTCACGTCAATAACTTGCTTTTGTCTTTTAATGCCACAACATTGCTTCACTTTCACCACATAGGATCGTTTTATCGCTTTCACCTTCTACGTCGCCATAGTTTTCATCGCCCAGTTCAGTATAGGATCATATTGCCTCCGTGTAGGCCCAGTTCAGCATCGTTCTCCATAGGATCACCCTCATCATCACCATCGTTCAGCATTTCCATACCTCTATTGCCGCAGCATCCCTCTCTTAGCCACAGTTGCCGCGTTTTCCCCCAGTTTCTCTCAGTTCCAACGCAGTTTCCGCACCTTAATTGCCGTTGTTTCGACTCTCTTTGCTAGGATTACCATCTAGAGCCGTTCACCAGATCATTTCCGCATTTTCCAGATCATTTCCGCATTCTACAGACCATTTCCGCACTTTCTAGATCGTTTTCTTGTTTCCCTCACGGCTTCTTGGTATTCAAGTCATACCAGATTCCGTTCCATCTCGTTTATCGAGATCCCTCCCGGCTTACAGCCAACGTCTTTAGTACTCATTGACCAAGAGTACTACTTCGCTGACTGAAAAGTCGCAGTGTATCTTGCGTTATTGAAGAATTGACCGCACGGAGGTGCACCGAACCACTCGCACACACACTACGCCTTGATTTCCATGTTGACATGTTAATTGCCCAATCTCATTCCGAGTTTTGGTGTTGCCGTTGCCACGGAAGTCTAGGCTCATCATCGCCCCCCCCACCTTCTCACCCTGCTTACCTGCTCCAATTGACCGAACATCAATCAAGAAAGACACTAGTTTGGGGATGTATATCAGGCTGGTCGGAGAATCTAGAACAGCCAACAGCGAGCGCTACGCTGCCTTAGATTCCTCAGATGTCGTCGTTTTACTCAACTCTTCCTTGAAAAGTGCCGGCTTACCTGTTTTGACAGGTTATTCCGATCAACGAGGGCTATGACCTTGTACCCTTTCTTTAGGCTGGCCCCAAATCTTATTGATACCATTCAAGACCTTTCCTGGTCGGAGCTCGTCGTCGCCCGAAATGACGATGGCATCAGCTCCTAAAGCCCAAAAGCGGCACACTGGCACCCCATAATTTCCAGGATCACACTGTGCCCGGATAACTTAGGGATAGATCCAAGATAGAACGAAAGCACTCCTGGTTAGCAGCTATTTCGGGTCAGGCCAAGAACCGGCAAAAATGGGTGGATAGCATACGAAAATTAGGTATAAGCTTTTGACCACAGCAAAATGCGTCGGGAATTGGGAATCCCTATAAACGTCAAGCAACGCCGTGGTCAAAAATGCGTGTCCAAATTCTATCTCTATTCAATCTTTTCCTTGCATCGCAAGTTAGTCACCTTCCAGGAACGAAGGCATCTCATGTTAGGAATAGACTGCTTTAAATGATACATCAGGACTTACATGGATAATGGCTCCGTCTCCTTCCTGGCGCCAAAAATGTGCTCAAGTTGGGTACGAACATCAGACATCTTCGCGAAGCTGAGATGAAGATCAGTACCAAGAACGGCGAAACGTGCTCGCCGGCTTGCCTTTGCCGTCAACCAAAATAACCAACAAAAATTTGCCTATAACATCTGAGAATTATCGTCGCTTCAGATCTAGGGAGTTTGCACTCAAATCTACATTAGCCACATACATGTAGACGGAGGCACGGGGAATAATCACATGCAACTGGTTTGTTCAACATTGGTTCAACAGACAAGCACGTTCGACGAGATGAGCGCTGAGTGAATCTTCTAGTGCCATTGATGGAATTCTCTGATTACACCTGACCCGGAGTACGGAACATTGCTTGCATTCAATCTGTCCATCCACATGTTGATGCACGACGTTGAAAGCGTTAGCATGGTCCGGTTTCTTGGCGATCACATAATGCCCTGAATCAGCAGTGATCACCATCATCTCCAACCAGCAAATGACCGGGTGGTCTGACAGGACCGTAAGAAAGAAGAAAAACAATAAGTTCCATCCATTATGCTATGAGGCTTCGACTGAGGCTTGAACCCAGGTAATAATCAGACTATACGGCCTGCGTCATGAAGCTGCTGCTTGCCGCATTTTGAATCCATTCGTGAGGTCGGTCACAAAATGAAAGCGGAGCAGTTTATCTGCAGCGGAAGAATGCACGCTGCCCCTCATTTTCTTAATCCCCCCTAAATCAATCAAAGTTAGCAGCTGAATTATTTCTCTCACATTCCTTCAAAAGGGATTCGAACCCTACCAGTAGTAGATGCAATCTACCCAGTATATCACGAAGGGTGTTTATGGATAATCGTCCCAAACCGATCTTCCCGATCTCTTCTTCGTCACGAAGCTGCTGCTTGCCGGATTACATTGCTTGTACCGATGGACCTCATAATGAAAGCGGACGAATCTCTGTGCTTACACGGAAACCAAAGCTAGCCGACTAGCAGGCCTCCATAAAGTATAACGAATTACCTAACTGCAAAGCTCGCCAATTTCCTAATCTCCGAATGGGATTCGAACCCTGGTAGTAGATATACAAACAGTGTACCCAGTACTCGACGAAGGAGTTATAATTTGACGAACATAACCGCTTCGCGAACCAATGCAACAAAGTCTGGGTTAATACGTTCGAGTAGACGTCGCTAACGCGGTGATACGGCAGCGATCTGAGTGTGTTCCAGCTACAATGGCTCGCTTGCCGATAGGACCACGTCGGGATGAGTATGCAACACTTGAGGACAAGTAGGCATTACGACGACTGGAATTAACGATCAAGGCGCCTAGGTTCCTTGTTGTCATCATCATGAGATTGAAACCAAGGTAGGTAGCGAAGATTATGACCGCAAGATGAAACTGTAATAGGTACAGGGCCTTTGTGATGAAACCCTGTAGACATGGGTGCACTCAGTATCTTTACAAGTGTAAGCATCTTACTGACGCACAAGTAATGCGAGAGACAAACACGGCATGCAAGGATGACGGATTGATGACAGAAAAAGTATCGAACGAGCTTGAAAACATTTAAGCCATCCAGCGAAATTCAAACCCTGATAGTAGGCATTCAACATAGTGCGTCACGGAGGCGGATACTACTACTCTTTTCTCATTCAAAACGGCGCGTATATCATAAACCAGCAAGTGCATATTCCGGCTGCAGCTGAACAATCGTGACCTTCCAATCCTCCCAAGATCTCCGTCATAATCCAATGCGGTCCAACTATTGAGCGTGTTCATGCAGACCTCACGAACAAGGACTTCTGCTTTAGGGTTGAGCGGACCGGGGAAGACAGCTGCGATGAGCGTTTCGCAGCCGTCGTGCTCCTCCCAGTGTGAAACCATGGCACGGTCGTGCGGGCGTATCCATACAGACGAGGCTCGTTTGCCGAGGATGTCGTCATTGCAGGTAAGAGTCGGAGGAAAGGAGGAAAGGGAGTACAGCTTGAGTGAGTTTAGCTGTAACGACCAGGGATTGTCACTCTAGGAGCGGATCATGATGGAGGTCAGTGTTGCGCTGGCGCCATCGACCCAGCCAAAGGATGCGGGTCAAGGTGGAGTCGTAAAAAGTGATGGAGCGCGCGCGCACGACGAGGATGGTAGGTGGGGTGAACACGACTTGAAGGCAGTGATCGCGCTGGGTGTTGCCGACGTCGTCGAGGTATGCACGCTCGTTGGTTTTCCAATTGTAGATCACCATCTGGGAGGCATTGTCATCGAGTACTATGACATCACGGTTGAGGGTGACTGGGCGGAGGTCATTGTCGATGGAATGAATTTTGTGCAGGATCCCGTAGTTATGCAGACGTAGAAGCACAATTCTCTGCGACCTATGTACGTCAGAGATCGTTTATGAGAGCAACGGGCACTCACAATGACCTTCAGACTCTGGGTCTGCGTTCAGCTTTACCCCAGAAAATATCGCGCTTGGATACGGTCAGCAGCTGTCGGAGTTCTCGTCCCCGTATGAATTTGATTTCGGAAATGGGCGATTCGAATCCCGATAAAGGTCGTCTCGCTTTTCGGCATGAGAGGAGCCTGTGAGCAAACGGGACACGAAGTGGTATGCATGACATGTGTGGTGCTCAGTGTCGGTGACTGCCCTCGGAGAACTTCTGAGACAGAGTAGCGAGAAAGGGAGGATAGAGGACGGCAAGGGTACAACAGCAAGTGCAGCAACGATGGTAAAAGGCAAAAGAATTCAGAATTCGATCCGGGGTATTTGGCGTTATTTGACATCGTCGACTAAAATGTATCCCGGCTTTGCCTTTCTCTCTTTCTTACCAACGCCAACCTAGGTATTTCGCCCGTTATGTTCTGCTGAGTTCCATGCTTATAATCTTCACAGATAGAATAAATTCATTGCTTATATTATCGTTATTCTCTTGATTTCCCCACTCAACTCAACACGCGTAACATCCAAGCATCTTCGACTCCAAGAACTGCCTACCAAACTGGACATTACTCGCCTGTAATCGACATGAATAAATGCCATTGATACGAGAGAATTTGCCTTCCTTTGTGCCGCCATTCTGCCAAGAGTCCGAGGAGCTATCGTGGAGCTTGGGTCCTTTCCTGATGGCGCGAGGATTTTCCATTCCTTCCATCTTCCAGCTAACGCGACTCTGCAGTATGATACTCTCACCTTGAAGCCCTTGTCACAAAAGAAGTGACTGGAGGCGAAAAAAAAAAGTTTGTCAATATCAGAGTAACGCTAATTCACTGATGGTGATGTCGACCAGCCGGCCACGACAATGTCAACAGTAATACCGGCGATGTCTGGAGGACTAAGCTGCATACGTACCAACGTGGGGGTACGTACGTTTTTTGTCTATGTGTACCCTTACATTTTAATCGAACGGCGCGGGCAGCTGCGAGTAGGACCTTGTACTCGTTGGTGCAAATGGATGTGATGCATCCGTTGGTGACTTCAGTAGGGCATGTTCGCTCTAGCAGGTCGTGCGTATACCAGAAAGTCTAAGCTCTACAAAATTGAACTTCTTGGTGCAAGATCAAACTTGAAGCTGAATCTTGGCCCCCAAGAAAGCGACTGGAGGTGAGGACGAAGCTTGTCGCTATTAGAGAAACGCTTATTCGCTGAAGGTGTTCTTAGCCAGCCGACCACAACAATAGGAATGCGAGCGATCTCTGGAGGACCCGGGGCTGGATAAATGCTAACGTAGGAAGTGCGTACGGGCATAGGGCCCTTGCATTCTAATCGAAGGGCCCGTGCAGCTGCCAGTAAGGCCTTGTACTCGTTCGAAAAGAGGGACTTCATGCTTGCTGTACCAACGGAAGCAGCACCATACCTCGAAATAGCGGACGTCAACTTCACTAGCCTACTAGTGTCCGTTCCTCGGGAGGATCATCTGCACGGCCAACCACTGGAAGTGCCTCTCCTCAATGGGTCTTTACGGCCATCATCATATCTTCCCATCTCTCGGACCTGTTCGCTCCATTCCATTTTTTCGTACTGGGATGCATCAACGGAAAGGAATCAGGCGATAGTGATGTATCACGAATGACATCAGGATGCTCGTTCTCTCATGTCATACATGCCTTGCCATAATCAGCCCAAGGTCAAAACATTCCTCAGCGGTGGACGGTATGTTCTCGCATTAGATTCATCAGCTATATTTCTGATTGTATAAACAGTGAACAAAGCAGACGTTTGCAGCTATCATCGATTCTCATGAAAATTTACCAAGTCGACGAGGTCGTTCCCATGCAACGACCTCGTTCACACCCATAAACGAGGCTTTCTCGCACCGTATTGAAGGGAGGGTTTCGAAAAAGTACGTCCGACTCTTACTGCCATATCATCCGCCTAACGTAGCGTCAGAGCGGGAAAATGTTGATTCTATGCTGAAGAAGACACCACCAACTCGATCAAGACTGGCGAGCAAACAAACACCATTTTTGGAAACTGGATGCTGTCGCTGCAGCAGAACTGGGGTAATAGTAGGTGCGCAGTTATGACCAACCACGGGCCCATCCTACCTCTGATGTGACTCAGCCTCTGAAACCACGCCATGCACGTTATAGACAGGTTGGTATGTCTACCAGACACCGATGGGTCGCCATATGGGCGTAATAGCGTCCAAAAAATCAGGTGGACACAAGTGGACTGTTTTGGGACACAAGTTAGTTATGGGTTCGCAAGTTTGATAACTTCCCTTGCATCCTCTCGCAAGTTTCACTGTTGGATACTGTTTTAAATTCGAAAACATTCGTGATCTATCATCCATGTAAATCTAATATCACTGTTCAGCCGCCCGGGGGCTTATTAGATATGCACCGTATGGTCCGTACCAATGCGAGCTTGCTAGGAAACGATGCAGTACCTACGCCATTCTCCAGGGCCTACATTGAAACCTTGAACTCTATGGAATTTAGTTCTACATGCTTCTCATTAACTTCGATTAATCACAATTCCCTATTTAGTTGAAGCAGAATATTCGAATATAGAGCTGATTGGAAGATGTCGAAAGGTAAGCCAGTTTGAAAAAAAAACCCATGGTACAAGATGCATGCAGCATGCCACGATTTCGAAGGATTAAGGGTAGCCCTGGGCCTGATATGGTTACACTGAGAAATTTGAAGCCTAGAGACTGAAACATGAAAGGGAAATCAATCTGAATTCGTACGGTGAAACTGCGACAAAGAATAGTACTAAGCCGAAGGAGTTTGGCCCAATTGCCACTGGTACGGTACAGAATCAGGTAAGTCTCCTAGCCCCCCGGGCGGCGGTAAGGTGATAAGTAATAGAATTACGCGGATGATAAACCATGTAATTCAAATATCTTCAAATTCTAAAACTAGAACCAACAGTAAACTCGCGTAACACAATTCTTGACTTACAACTTGAAGAGGATGCCAGGAAGTCGAGAAACTTGTGTACACATAAGTAACTTGCGTCCGAACAAAAGTCCACTTGCGTCCACCCGAATTTTTGGACGCTATTACGCCCATACAAATGGAACTGACGTCGACGAGGTCGCTCTCCGGCGACATCTTTTTAGCTCGTACCCTTTACATAAAGCGTCTATCAAGAAGTCTTGTTACACTTGATTAGGGAAAGGCGCTGGGAACAGTACATCAAACAAGCGCCTGATTTCTATGTCTTTCACCTAACGTCATGGCAATAGGAAGCGTGTTGATATTATGCTGTTGAAGATGCCGCAACCTTGATTTCGAAAGAACCAGACGACTCCGAATGATTTCAGCCCGAAGGAAATTTGACGGAAATGGTGAAAGGGTTTTCTTGGACGTATTTCCATCTGGTGGTAATCAGATTTTGGCAGGGAGAGTTCTGTTTCTGACTGGACGGAAACTGTATAATCAAAGTTTTCGGTGCCACTACACAGCTCCTTCGTGCAGAAACTCAAACATGGTAGGAGTGAGACGATGACCAAACTGGGGTCATCGTAGCTCTTGATGATGCTTAGTCGAATAAGCACGAACTTCGCGGCAGGATCTGAGAAGTTGCGTAATTGCTGTCTTGCTCCTGCGTAGTAGCCAGCAATCTGTACATGTCGACGAAATCTGAACGGGTGGTGGAGACGCGGAAGGTCTAAGGGGGTGGAGCGATAGACCTATGCCATCTGCGCGGTTTTGTTTCTGTCTTCGCATGTGCCAACAGGTGCTGACATGCATTCATGTCAGAATGGCCGGTGAGCGATGCATTACTTGTACTCTAGGCCAATAGTGTCGAGCTACTTTGAAGGACATGGATACGTTACGCCGTTTTCTATCTCCCGGTCGGAAATAATAGTTAAGGGGCGCACAGACTTGGCACGGCCAACCATCCAATGCATTGTGATCACACTATTGAATGCGCCATGTGGAGAGACTCTTCGAGGGCTACGAAGATGATCAGTCCGACATCAGGATACATTCAGCGGCACGACTTACCATGGACTATGCATGAATTTATCAAACATCTAACTTGGCTGTACACTCCTCACATGCACAATTGAATGGCGCTCCTGATGAATGTTCTTCGTTACGCTACGCTTATATCAAGATATCGGCACCATATCATCTTACATAGCCTCTGGTGCCGTAGGCTGTTATTTGTCAAGATCTCAATTGCGGGTTGCCGCGAATTTAAAAGAGTATGCTGATTTCGTCGTCTCTCCCTAACCTTCACAGCAGGTTGTGAACACTCCGAGAGCTCTATTCTTCCCTGGAGTACGGATGCAGCTAGTTTTTATCTGCACACTGTTTGCTCTGAGTTCGTACTCAGTGGCGGCCTAGGACCTTAACCCACCTACTGCCTGGAGAGTGAATACTCCTTCTATACCTGACCACGACAAATATTGATACAAAAGTAGAGCCCAAACATCACACTGTCAAAGGAAGACCACATTAGCATTGCGGGCGTTGCCCTTGAGACAGCAATTAGCAACCTTAATCAGTCCGTGCAATTTAGTGGTATGTGGCATTCAATTCCCTACGTAGCGCTTCCGTTTTGACTCCCCTATGACTATACTAGGTAGTTCATATGATATTCCGGGAACTCTTTATGCACAAATGGCAGAGTTTGACAGACTGACAAACCAGACGAAGTACAAGGACATGCTGAAGCAGTATTTTGCACTCACAGAGTCGACAAAGCCTGGCTTTTTAGATCAGCTGTCAGTAATCTCTTTTTCTACCTTCTGGATCTTGCTGACCGACCTTGATCCAGTGTTAGTTCTATTTTTCGAACGCAATTCGTGATAACTGATTCTCAATGATAGCTGTTCTTTGGGCTGTGAGATAGATTATATGCGAACATTCTTGTGTTGCTCATTCCCCATAGTAGTTACGGATATGCTGCGGCTCTAGCTTACACCATTTATCAAGACCCAGACTTCCTTGCTCTTGCCGCCACTTCGTGGGCTTCAGCGAGGCGATATACAATATCTGAGGAACAAGCTGTATCAGGCATCATGGACACTAAGCAGTTCACTTTCCCATCTTCGTGTAAAGGCGGTGCGTGTCATCAGCGAGTAGTACAACTGATCAGTTTACGAATCCTGGTTCACAGCAACTCTAACGGGTGGCACCTATTACGTGAGTCATGTTTTACATCAATATTTCGTTGATTAATCGGTTGGCCAGGCCACCGATCCCAACAATACAAACATCGCAAGTGCATCCTCCGGGTTCGTTTCCATTTCCGTTGTGTTTGGTTCATCGGTTAACTCTGTACAAGCAGCTTTTTTCTTATGTGAGCTCCGCAAATCTTCTGTGATGAGTTATATACTTGGCTGATTGCGACTGAGCCTTTCCGCTCTACTGGCAGAAGCAGCATCCAGCAAGACGTATATTGATGCTGCTGTCGAATCAGCAAATTTCATACAGTCGCAGCTTCTCAATCCATCTAATCTTGTACTGGGTTCTATCAACCCATCAACAAATTGTTCCGTAGATTTAACTCCGTCCCGCTTCAGTTCTGGGCTCTTCATTGAAGGCTTGGTCATCCTAGCTGAGATCACTGCCTATAATGCATCAAATTATGCCTTGTATGTGCTAACAAATCCTCTTTGTCCACATGCTTAAAAGTGAATTCTGCTAGATTACGCAGTACAATTGTTGCCGTTGCAACTAGTTCACTGTGGCATGGGGTGAATGGAGTCTATGACCGTATGCATTGTGACCGCAATTTTATCTCACGGACTCATCGTTATGTTGATGGTAAAGGTGCAGACACTGGAGGACATTACATTGTACGGGCCCTGGCATCATTATACGAACGCAACACGACATCTTCTGATCTTCAAGAATATATCAAGGAATACATCGGTGTTCAGGTAGGTGTTTATAAATTCATCCTTCCTGGTTTACCTAACATTGGTCTTGGATGCAGTATAATTCCGTCATCGAACATTCCAGGTCCTCAAACGAGAGCAATATTTATGGGGGATCCTGTACAGGACCACCAGGCACTTCGTTTGACAATGGTGCACAGAACACGGCTTTGACTGCGTTGATCAGTGCAATACAGCTTGCAGATAATCCCGCATCGAGTGATATCCCTACCTCAAGTATGAGCGCATCACTGCCACCACAGTCATCGACTGGGTCGGCATCATCATCAAAGAAGGATTTTGCCGGAATTATAGCGGGTAGTGTCGTTGGCGGAATAACCCTTCTCGCCGCTTTAATAGTGGGCGCCCTTTTCTTGTGAAAACTACACCGTCAGAGGAACGATAGCCCTTTGGTTGTTGATGGGAGTTCGCCAATGCTAACACCGTTCACGACTACGCAAAATATGGCCTCTTCAGGGATATTGGGAGAGCAGCATCTGAGAAACCAGGTGAAATCTGCTCGATTCCCTGCAGTCGCAATGAGAAGAGAACCCTCACCTTCGGGGGGCGCAGAAATTGGTTCGTCGGGGATAGTAGGAGTGAATGTACAGACTGAGCCGACGACTGCACCAGGAAATCAGGTTGGAATCACCGATAATCCATCACCTGGCAGCAGAAGAGAGTATACACTTATGGAGGAGCCACTGAGATCGCTAAATGACCGGATGTCACGGGACCGATGGAATGCAGAGGAGATGCCACCGGGTTATTATGAAGGATAGGCTATGTGAAAAGAATGACATGTCTCGAGGTGGGACAGTATATAATGCAATTGTTGCCACGGTTTCTCTATAGCATTTTTGACATTATCTCACCCTTTCCATTGCGCTTCGCTTCTTCGACATACACTCCTGTCACGCCCAAGTTTCTGCATGAAGGAAACGTGCAGTGGCGCTGGAAAATTTTCCATATACCATTTCCGTCAAGTCGGAAACAGAAATCTCTCTGCCAAAATCTGATTTCCGGCAGATGGAAATGTATGTGAGGAAAGTTTTTCAGTTCGGCAAATGATTTCCGCCCGATTTCCTTTACACTGAAATCGTCGGGGGCCAGGAGTGATAGAGAACACTGATATCCTACGCTCGATGCTCGTTTGCAAGATTTTAACATCAATAAACAATATTGGTTATTTCCACCAACGTGCCCTGCGAAGCGTCTCTGTTCTGCGAGAGTCGCTCAACTGTGCGATCTAACATGGTACATGTTGGTTGCATGGCTACAAATGTCAAAATCAAACATCTACTTAAAAAGCGCGACTTTGATCACTACTATTACTGGGTTATTTATTTTGTCTGTTCATAAGTTCCGCAGGTAATGAGATGCTCACTAGTCGCTTACTTATTCACGGCTCCTTCATTTCAGGGCATCGGTCACACTAAGTTACGACTTGCTTTATGTACCGCACAGAGTCGATACTACCAGGAATGAATCATTGGAAAATTTCTTGTCGTGATATACTTATGAGATTGCCTATCGACTGTGTGGAATTTTCTCCTCTGCTTTTCCTTCCAGATGCGTTCTTTAGTATTCTGGTCACAGTACGTGCTTGACCCTTGTCCTGCTATGCTTAACCCGAGCACATTGTCCGAATGTGTGGAACATACAGCCTGGCAAAAGATGGAGATAAGCACCTCCCGCCTTATGCTCAGCTGATTTATGTTCTCGAACCAAGGCTCTGTGTTTGAGGGCTGTATCTATAAGGTCCTATCACTCGCGTCGACTGTGTATACTCGCCGAAAGCATAGATAACCCCTCCCGCTCATGGGTCATTTTGACCTGTGTTTCTTCGTGGATGGCACGCCATTCGCCGTTTTGCAAGAGATGTATCCACGCTCTGATGTCTCTCTTATTTGATCTTGGGGAGATGATTGTGCGAAATGACAACCACAGCGAGGATATCGATACGTTTATCCACCGCATTATTTCAGGATCCAGACAGGGAAAAATCTCTGAATGTCGAAGAACTTCAAGAAGAAAAGAAACATTTACAGCCTTCTCAATGCTTCGACTAGGACTCGAACCGTGGTAATTGGCAGACTTTATAGTCTGCGGTACGAAGCTACTGCTTTCCGTATTGTGCTCGCGAATGAAGGAGGGAGGGTCGGCACCAGTCAAAATTCCGTGTGATGCATATGAATTAAGGAATGCGATGGCGTGGGGAATACGGCGGCGACAAGTATGTTGCAGTCATAGTGGCTCGCTTGTCGATAGTACTGCGTCGGAATAGATTATGACTGCGAGATCAAACTATAATAGGCACAGGCCCTTTGGAATGTAAGTAGTAGACATTCTACGCAGTACGTCATGGAGGCGGATGTCCTGAACTGTATATTCAGACTACAATTGACCTTCCCACAAGGGCGATCCTCCCATGGTCTTCGTCATAACTAAAAGCGGTCCAGTTATTGAGCGTGCTGGAACATACCTCCCAAACACGAACTTGGTCGATGGGGTTAAGCGGACCGGAGAAGACAGCTGCCATCAGCGTTTCGCAGCCGTCGTGCTCCTCCCAGCGTGAGATCATGGGACGGTCGGGTGGGCAAATCCATACGGCGGTGCCTCGCTTGCCGAGGATAAAATCAGTGCATCGAAGGGCTCTGCGACACGACGATATTTTGGAGACAAGAGTTAGAGGAAAGGGGGAAAGCGAGTAGAGCTCGAGTAGCTCTGATGCCCAGGGATTGTCGCTCTAGGAGCGGATGAAGATAGAGGTCAGCGTGGCGCTGGCAGCATCGACCCAGCCGAAGGAGTGTGTGGATATGCGGGTGGAGGTGGAAGTGTGCAGGGTGACGGAGCGCGCACAGACGACGAGGAGAGCGCGCGGGATGAAGATGACTGGGAGGCAGTGAATCTGATAATGCTGAGTGTCGCCTACGTCATCCAGGTAGGTGCACTCGGCGGTCTTCCGGTTGTAGACCAGCGTCTTGGAAGCATCGCACTCGAGGGCCATGACGTGTGACGTGTGATGTCGCAAGTCAGGTTGGTATCGATGGAACGGATTTCGTGCAAGGACCCGTTGTCATCGTGATGTAGAAGTACGATTCTCTGTGACCTATCTACGTCAGAGATCGTTCATGACAGTGACGGGCACTCACAATGATACTGCCACGTCCGCTTCAAACTCTGGGTCTGCGTTCAGTTTCACCCCAGTGAATATACCAACTTTCAGAGACCATTTAGAGCACTTTTGCTGCCGGTGATATCCCCGATCATCAACACCAGCCAGATCTTCATGGATACGGTTAGCAGTCATTGTTTTCCTCATCCTGGAACGAAGTTGATTCAGAAACAGGCGATCCAATAAAAATTGTCTCGTTTTTCAAAATTTCAGGGTTAGAGGAAAGTCTGCGCACCAACGGGACATGAGTCGGCAGACATAACGAGTGCGATGCTCGAGATCTATACCATCGAATGGATAAAGATAGTCACTGGCAAGAAGTTTGAGCTTAAAGTGTTCGTCCACTGTCCAGCCTTGTGAGCGCGTAGAAGTCTGTAAAATTCAGCACTCAGCAACCAGGATCATGGACTTGAGAGATGCTCACATGTGGGAGAAGAAGAATGTCGAGAACGGAAAGAAAGGGATATAGATCAGTACATCGTCAACGACGTCGTAGAATGTACTGTTCATGGACGTTCGCGTTCAAAAATGTCACGGGCCGATTAAGCCGGTGACACGGAATTATTTCCCACGCCTTCCATTCCTTCCCGAAGAGCGAAACCCAAAACCTTCAATACTACGCAAGTTTGACCCCTTTGCGACGTGTGTTGGGAATAGACGTCGGCAGGCACAAAGAACGTGACGGGTATGGCTCGAACGAACGTATATTCGTGGACAATACGTAGGTGGTGGTGGTACGAAGCCAAGAAGCGGTAGTGATCGGTACGAAAATCAAAATAAGGTAAAACAAATGACAGCATAGCCATCAGCCCAGTGGCTGTGAAACCACAATCCTCAACAACGTGCAACCCCATCACCGTAGGAGCGCCCTTGACGTGACGATCTGGATATCTAGCCCTTTCTTAGTTTCGAAAGCATCGTGCTATGAAACGGGGTACTGTATAATTACGATCATAGCAAATGACCTGTGACCTGTGACACTCCTGGACCTTATCGAATGAACGAATGCGGGCTTTGGGACTGTGACATTCGTGAAAAGTTCGAATGATTTTCTTATCCAAATAGAAATTTTACCCAATTGCACCCAAAAATCAGCATACATTAGGCATTTAATGACACAAAAGGAGTACAATAGGGCGAAAATACAAAATTTTCACACTTTTTGCGTAAATATGATACTTTTTGGGACTTGTGACCCCCAAACCTATCCGAATGAGGCCCTCGGACGTGTGACAGGTGGCTATTTTACGAATACGAATGAGGTCTCCGGACATGTGACATTCGTACTGAACGTAATTATACAGTACCTTCGTGGAAAACCCACAGGTCTAGACGGCGAGGACGGCAAGCGCCTCTATATTTGCCAGCTTTAGCCTGCTACGAAAGCGAATCCTGTCAACAGTACTGTACTATTACAACCGGATCTTCATGCCATGTTACGCGTTATGCACATCTTCACTGGGGGACATCTTCACAAGCCAGCGTTACGTGTTATGGTCTAATCAGATCTTCATTTTGTCAGCACATAGTACCAACATATTACATCAGGATGCTCCAGAGACGGAAGAATCAAGTGATTGACCAGGTACGAGGGCGACTCAAAATGGGAACGATCTTAGAGGAAGATATCATGATGTGTACCCTTACGTTGTTTAGCTGTCTACACCCCGCCGCAGGCATTATAACACACAGTAGTGTGAAATTTTTGATTTCTGACTGCGAAAAAGCTGTTTACGGATACAAAATATACCATCTTCACTGTGTCGTGTTACGTGTTATGATCTTCAGAGATCTTCATATTACGAGCCCTTGTTACGCATTATGTGAATACACGGTCGTAATAGTACAGTACATGGAATGTTTCTCTCAGCCTCTTACCATCGCCAACTAGGTATCTCATGCGTTCCGTTCTACTAGCTTTCATGCTTATCCTATCGTACAGGTAGAAGAAACTCATTATTTATAGCATCATTACTTTCTTGATTTATAAGACAGGCTCGATATTACACTTAACTGCCCATGGAACTGGCTATTGCTCTCCTTTCAATGTAACTGGCGTGAAGCAAGATGAAGGGCATTAGAACTTGTTTTTCTGCTTACCATCCTTTCATGCTAGGCCAGGATATCGATCACCAATGAAAGGACATTATGCGGCGACGTGGCGAGACACTAAGAGCGGCATCAGTAGGGCCGCATTCACTCTCGGAGCCGCCCTCAGGCCTTCAGGACAGGTCTGATTGGCGGAAGGCGGTACATTTTCTCTCCAGATTCAGCTGTCGTAGCCTGACTTTACACATAGTAAATGAAGGATACCTTCGTCAGCCACCAGTGATTCTCATCAAGTCGACGAGGACATTCTGGCAGGACCATTAATCTTGTTCATGCCTTTGAAAGTAAAATCTCGTAGTACGTCGGATTCTTATTCCTGTGGCTTGCAAGTAACATATCGGCTGTAGGAACAGGATCCATATTGCATTGAGGAAGGCACAATAAGCAAACCGCAAGTTCAATTGGGATCAAACTTGAAGCTAGCCACAATAACAGAGAGACGCCGATTCACTGAAAATGACGTCGACCAGCGAGCCACAACAATAGGAATACAACTTGCAAGCGACTCTGGAGGACTCGGCTGCATGACTACCAACGTAGAAAGTGCGTACTGTCTTTGTCTACATATCTGCCCTTCCATCCTAATCAAATGGCATGCGCAGCCGCCTGCTGTCCCAACAGAAGACGCACTATATCTCAAATAGCGCGTCATCGACTTCCCCAGCCGGATAGCATACTTGTATTCCTTCCTCGGGAGAATCGTCTCCATGATCCACCAGTCGTCCGGAAGTGCCTTTCGTCAAAGTGTTTTCATGACTCACATCATCTCTTCCCATCTCTTGTGGATAGTGATATAAGAATAATGAATTGGACTACGTACTCGTAATAGATGGTGTTTGCGGTAGAGTACCAGTCTCAAGGTGTCGAGTCTCTGCAGACCTAATAATACTTTTCACATTGCCTGTCCTTCATGATACTCTGGTGGTGGCTCCTCATCCTGGCCATCCCATCTGCCCGGCAGTAGTCGTCGTTGATTAAGCATCCTCAGAAGCTCCTCGGTAGGCACCTCCTCTCTTCTCTGATTGTCGATTGGATTTGGAGGACTTATGGTTGCCCCGAGTAGTGTCAAAACCTGTCCATCCACCCTCCTCACGTCCGCGTCTGCCCCCGAAGACGTAGAAGACTCTCCTCTACTTGCAGACACAGGGTATCTAGCCATTTTACCCTGGTTCAAAGGAGGCTCTTGTGATATCGCTTCTCGAATTGTTGTAGCCACGAATGGCGTTAGTATTTGGGGGGAGCGCTCGTCCGCAAGAGGCGTGTGGTTCCGTTGACGACGTTGTCTACGACAGAGAAGGACGCACGCAACTGTGACCACAAGACCTGCCAATCCACCAATGACACCACCGACTATCGCTCCCGTCGGGTTATGTTTTGGTAACAATTGAGAGGATGTGGTCGCACTCGCAATAGGTCTACCACTCGCAGGTATCCCATTCGAGGTGGGACTATCACTCGGCTTCAACGATGGCTGGTCGTCTAAAAGCTGTATTCCACCGAGTAATGTGCTCACAGCTACGGTCTGGTTTCCACCAGAAAACGCGGTGCTTAGTGGTCCTGTCCAGGGTATCCCGTAAATGTTGCTTCCACCCAAAGTGGCCTTCTCGATGACGGCATTATACTGTCAAGTAAAATAAGCGATGTATACCTGGATGGGCAATTCTGCGAAGGCTCACTTGCACACCAATGTATTCTTTGATATATTCTCGAAGATTGGAGGACGTCGTGTTGCGCTCATATAACGCTGCGAGGGCCCGTACAATGTAATGTCCTCCATCGGAATTGACTTCACCGTTGAAAAGTAACAATGAGCTCGTGAGATAAAGTTACGGAAAAATACGTACCAGTAAGGATGCCGTCCAATCCTTGCCATGATGTGTTGGTTATAACGGCAATGATAATACTGCGCAATCTAGCAGAAATCAAGATTCAATATGTGGACAACAAGGATCTGTTACTACGTACAAGGCTTCAGTTGATGTGTTGCGTGTGATATCTGCTAGGATGACCAATCCTTCAACGAAGATCCCGGTATTGGTGGAGAACGCCGATGTATCCATTGTGCAATATTGGCTTACATTTGATGACAAAAAAGCCATTACGGTATTGGATGGATTGAGAAGATGCGACTGTATAAAATTTGCTGATTCAATAGCGGCATCCAGATATGTCTGGTTGGATGTTGCTTCTGCCAGTAGAGCCGAAACGCTTTGTCTCAGTTAGCAAAGTGTGTACCCCATACTAGAGATGATTATGGTGCGTACACAAGAAAAAAGCTGGTTGTACAGAGTTAATCATGGATTGAACGAAAAAAGGAGTAAATAATAAAGAACACGAACCCAGAGGCCATACTGTAGAGGTATGCATCGGTGGGATCAGTGCTCTGGCCCGTTAATTAATTGGCGAAATGTGGATGTAAAGCATGACTCACGAAATAGGTACCACCGATCAGAGTTGCTGTCGACCGGGATCAATACATGGATGAACCGTAGTCATTGGTGACACTCACTGCCTTGACATGAAGGTGAGAGTTCGGATTGCTTAACATCTATGGTGCCCGAGACAGCTTGCTCCTGAGATATCGTGTATCGCCTCGCAGTAGTCCACGAAGTTACCGCTAGATTGAGGAAGTTCGGGTGTTGATAAGTGGTGTAAGCCCGAGCAGCGGCGTATCCATAATTCCTACAGGAGATGAAGAACAAAAGAATGTCAATGGATGATCTAACTCACAGCCCGTCGGCTATCTATCATTAAAATTGGCGTGTCAGTTATTCGGAAAGTACTTGCAGGAAATAGAACTAACACTGGATCAAGGTTGGTCAGTTGCGATTCAGGGCGTATGATAAGAGCTTACTGACGATGTGGTCAAAAAATCCGGACTGATCGACTCTGCTAGGACGAAACACTGTTTCAATGTTTGCTTGTACTTGGTTCCGTTGGTCAGCCTATCAAATTCGGCCATTTGTGCGTACAGCCTGCCAGGGATGTCGTATGTGGAATCTGAGGATACTTGAAATGGAAGTTTGATGCTAGAAATCCAGTGAATGAAACGCACCGTTGAATTGTCCATTAAGCTGAAGCATGCTAACCGCTTTGTCGAGAGCAGCACTTGCAATGCGAATGCGATCATCCTTAGACGAGGTGATGTTTGGGTTCTAGTTCTTACATTAGAATTTGCTGTTGTAAACGAGAGAAGCGGTACTCACCTTCCACAAAGTCGATGGTATGAGGTCCTGTGCACCACCCAACGATATAAAATGCACCAATAGCATCCATACGAGAATGAAGGGCAGCATTTCTTGAGCCTAGATACGACACTCTTGGACTGCAGTGGGAACGAGGAGCAAAAGACGACAAAGCCGGAGAGAAGATTGGAATCGAGGCATTAAAGCAATTATAGATGAGTAAGGGGCTACTCAAAACAAGGCGACAATGATATCAAACCCTCGTTACAGAGGACGTTTATTTTTGTCAATGTTCATGAGAAGAATTCTTGATCCTTGGACTTGAAAACGATTTCGCGGTAGCAAGAATTCCGTCGGACAACCCCACCCGTCGTGCAGGAATGTATTTTCCAATGTGTAACCAGAATGAGCGAGCCGCCATCAGCAGATCACTAGATAGCTGCCACACGGCGCCGCGCGGATGTGTATTGCTAGTAGCCTGAGATAAACGGAGGCTAGAATCAAGTTGGACCTGTACTCGAGTGTTGTTGGTAGTGACCAAGGATCGCGTCATATTGAAATAGCCTGAGGTGCGGTCAGACCTGCCCTCACGATATCACCTGACCCCGACATTGGGACGTTTTTCATCAGATTCACTACAACCTTAGGAACCACCTTTAACCAGGGTCATTGCAGCAGCTGGCGCGATTCGAGGGCTCAAGCTAAAGCTCAACTTTTATTTCGAGTTGGAGGCCATCTTAGAGCAGTCATCTTAAAACTGCGTGCTAGTGAATCCCCGAGTGTTATCTCAAGCTCGTGTATATCTTCATCGACAAAAAATCTGGCACAGGAAAGAGTTATCTGCTCTTTTTTTCTGTAATATATTCGCAAGAATGTCGACCTGTTATGTGGATTCTTCTCCTGGACGGTCAAGCTGTCGAAATTCCCAATGTATTCTTTGGTAGTCCAATCTGTACACCCATGACTATAGTCCTCACATGCTCAACCCAAGCACATTGTCCGAATGTGCAGAACATCCAGCCTGACGAAATACAGATAAGCACTTTCCGCCTTATGCTTAGCTGATTATGCTCTGGAAACGAGGCTCCGGGTCTTCGGGCTGTATCTATAAGCTCGTGGCTTCTATGAACGGAACAATACTGTACTCTTTTAACTCATGACCTCTATACTAAAAGGTTCCGCCCCATTCCAGGTATCTGTGTCATCGTTACGTATGACTATATTTAACACTTAGACTACACAGAACGACGACGCGTTCCCGTCCTGCTCTTCGCATTTGTTGCTGTACAGGAAAGCCTAGAGGTGTCTCGCTTGTCGATGCTACATTGAATGGTTGAACCGTACAGATTGCGAGGTGCGTACGGCCAAGTCCAGACATGGCATGACTCGACGATAAGTTCGTGCTGCTGAATATATCATAATCTTAGACTGATCGATCTTTCATTAGTTTCAAATGGGACGCACAGAGCTATCGGTTCCTCCATTAGTACATTCTAGTATGGGCAATCATCTCAGATATCGAGTGTTCTCGAACACACCAAGGTCGCACTACCCGCATCGACCGTAAACTCGCCAAGAAGATAGATAGTCCCAGCTCAAGAGTCAGTGGCCACTCTGGCATGTATTTCTTCATTGATAGCGTGCTCATTAGCCGTTGTGCACGAGATGTATCCAACGACTTTTCTTCGACGTACGAGTACGCTACTCTTGCTGGACTACATAGATCTCGGTTACGGAACGACCATAGGAAAGCATACAACAGTCGCTAGTATTTTATGATGCGATCACTAGGCTGCTCGTAAGTGATTCACTGGATTTATTACGCATGATTAGTATCTGACTTTCCCAAAGCTACGACGACGGAGAAACTAATGGTCCTGTTACTGTATCTTCAACTGACCGAAAGTCTCGTTATATCTGAGCCCACTGGACTTTATCTGGTCCGACACCTAATCCCCGTATATTGCTTTTGTCGCAACTCCCCTCACTGCCGTACCCGACAAGCTTTGGCGCTGCAGACGTCCTCGTCATTCAGTGATTACGAGTAAGAGCTAAGTAATTGTGGTCAGCAGATGGACCACCTTGTACGCGCCTACTCGACTGGTATCGTCCCTTTGGTCTCGTCGATAGCTAACACCTGCCATGGAATACTTAGACCTGGGGAAAAGGTAATCTCGAAACATCACGCTGACACCTTGAGAATAGACTCGCTATTAGATCTCTCCCGTTTGATCTTTCGAGAGATGATGGACGACCACAGGTAGGATATGGACTTGTTTATCTGTCACGTTATTCCAGGATCCGGACAGCGATACATGTCCGAGTTCCCAAGACCTTCAAGAAGAAAAGAAATCCTCCAAATCCTTCTCAGCTATGCTTGGACTAGGGCTGGAACCATGGTAATCATCAGACTTTACGGCCTGCGTTACAAAGCCGTGTTAGACCACAAGCAAGAATACACAGCGAAGATGAGGACGACTACTAAGTAAACAACCGTGGCTTTGTTTGTCCGACATACCATTCCTGATCCCACATATGGAGAGTTTTCTTAGCAGTGAGAACCGTAAGAAAGAAGAAAAACTACAGGAGGTACCAAGATGAAGCGTTGACCAGGGCTTGGACCCAGGTAATGATCAGACTGTACGGCCTGCGTTATGAAGCTACCACTTGTTAGAGTTCGAATCTATTTGGGAGGTCGGCCGCAAAACGAAAGTTAGCAGCTGAATTGATTCTCTCTCATTCCTTCGAAAGAGATTCGAACCCTGCCAGTAGTAGACACAATCTACGTGGTATATCAGAAAGGACGTTTATCTTGGCGTCGGATACCGGTCCCCAACCAGATCCTTCGTCGTCACCAAGCTCCCGCTTGCCCAGATGTCATTATTTATACCGATGGACCTCATAATGAAACCGGACGAATATTTCTGTACACGGAAACTAAAGCTAGACGACTAGCAGGCCTCTGACATAAAGTATAATGAATTGCCCAATTGTAAGAAAAGAAAGCTCGCTACTTTCCCAATCTCCGAGTGGGATTCAAATCCTGGAGGTAGGTGTACGAAAGTACCCAGTACTCGACGAAGGAATTATAATTTGACTGAGATAACAGCTTCCTAAACCAATGCAACACAACGAAGTCCGGGTTAAGACGTTCGAGTAGACGTCGCTAACGTGGTGATGCGGCGGCGACCTGAGTGTGTTGTAGCTGCAATGGCTCGATTGCCGATAGGACCACGTCGGGATGCGTATGGGACACTTAAGGATAAGTAGGTATTACAACGACTGGAGTTGTCAATCAAGGAGCGTAGAATCCTTGTCGTCCTTGTCATGAGATTGAAACCAAGGTAGGTAGCGAAGATTATGACCGCAAGATGAAACTGTAATAGGTACAGGCCTTTTGCGATGAAACCCTGTAGACACGGGTGGACTCAGTATATTTACGAGTGTAAGTATCTTACTGACGCACAAGTAATGCAAGAGAAAAACACAGCGTGAAAGGATGACGGATTGAAGACAGAAAAAGTATCGAACGAGCTTGAAAACATTTAAGTCATCCAGCGGGATTCGAGCCCTGATAGTAGGCATTCAACATGGTGCGTCACGGAGGCGGATACTAGTACTTACAATTCTTTCCTCACTCCAAACGGTGCATGTATCGCAAACCAGCAAGGCGCATATATTCTGGCTACAGCTGAACAATTGTGACCGTCCCAAATCCCGACCGAAGGGCGGTCATACCGAGATCTTCATCATAATCCAACGCGGTCCGATCATTGAGGGTGTTCATGCAGACCGAGCGAACATGCACTTCGGCTTTAGGGTTGAGCAGACCGGGAAAGACAGCTGCGATGAGCGTTTCGCAGCCGTATGGGCAAATCCATACGGGGGTGGCTCGCTTGTCGAGGATGACATCGGTGCATCGAAGGGCTCTGCGTCGCGACAATATTTTGGAGACAAGAGTTGGAGGAAAGGAGGAAAGGGAGTACAGCTCGAGTGAGTTTAGCTCGGATGCCCAGGGATTGTCCGCCTGGGAGTGGATGAGGACGGAGGTCGATGCCGGGCGGGCACCGTCGACCCAGCCAAAGGATTGTATGGATATGCAGGTGAAGGTGGAAGTGTACAGGGTGATGGAGCGGGCGCGGACGATGAAGATAGTCGGCGGGGTGAAGATGACCTACCTACCTACCTACTTGCAGGTAGTGATCGTACTGGGTGTCGCCTACGTCGTCGAGGTTGGCGCTCTCTGCAGTCCTCAAATTGTAGATGAGCGTCTTGGGGACGTCGTCATCGAGTGCCATAACGTCGCCAGTCATGCTGAGTGGGCGGAGGCCAGGTATTGACGGAACGATTTTGTGCAGGAACCCATTGTCATCTAGACTTATAAGTACGATTCTCTGTGACCTACATACGTCAGAGGTCGTTCATGAAAGCACCGGGCACTCACAATGATACCGCACGCAGAGGGTGGGCGTTGAAAATAAGAATTAAGAGGGATGCATCGACGAGTACTAGATAGTAGAATGATATCTCGGAATTGAAGATCATGCTACTGTGCAAGTATAGGCCTTTGCTGAAACAAAGCGGGTGCACTTTCTATCTTTCCATGCGCACCCATGTGTTTGATGCAGGAAATAAAATTAGCAGTGATGCTTGGGAATTCCTTCGAGGGGGACTTGAACCCTCATAGTAGATGTTCAATTCTGTGCGTCATGGAGGGAGATACTTGTACTTCTATCCTCACTAGCAATAGAATGCAGATGTCCTAAATCAGAAAGGCGCATATATTCCAAGTACAGCTGGACAATGGTAACCTTCTCAAACCTGGACCTGTGACCGGTCCCCTACAATGAACAAGTATCGATGTAAGGCGCTTGCTCATTGTACGGGGCAAGCCACAGCTCTATCCCAAACCCCGACCCAAGGGCGATCCTCCCAAGGTCTCCATCAAGATCGAACGCGGTCCAGTTATTGAGGCTGTTCATGCAGACCTTGCGAACTTGCTCGATGGAGTTGAGAGGACCGGTTAAAACAGCTGCGATAAGCGTTTCGCATTCATTGTGCTCCTCCGAGTGAGAGACCAAGGCGTGGTCGTGGGTACGGATCCATGCGGTGGTGGCCCACTTGCCAAGGATGACGTTGGTGCATCGAGGGACTGTCGCAAAGATATTTTGGAGACGAGGGTTGAGGGAAAGATAAGGAATAATGTTCGGGTGAGTTTGTCTTGATGCCCTGGGGTGTCGCCCTAGGAGCGGATGGAGGTCGGTGTTGCGCTAGCGCCGTGACTCAACCAAGCTAAAGCTATGCGTGGCGATGCAGGTGAAGGCGGAGGTGTGGAGCGGGGTGAAGACAACTTGGAGGCAGCGATCATGCTGGATGCAGACGTCGTCGAGGTAGGCGCGCACGGTCTTACAGTTGTAGACGAGCGTCTTGGAGGCGTTGTCGCTGAGGACTATGATGTCACCAGTGATGTTGACCGGGCAGAGGTTGATTTTGATGGAACAGATTTCATGGAGAGGTTCAGTGTCGCCTAAATGTAAGAGTATAATTCTCTGGGATCTAAACGGGGTTTGGAGGCAATGATCGTGCTGGTTGTCGCCGACGTCGTCGAGGTGGGCGTGCTCTTCAGTCTTCCAATTGTAGATCACTGTCTTAGAGACGTCGTCGCTGAGGGCTATGATCGCCGGGCGGAGGTCGGTATCGATGGAACGAATTTCAGGTAGGATCCCGTGGCCATCCAGGTGCAGAAGGACACTCTGCGACCTATATACGTCAGAGATCGTTTACGAGAACGAGGAGCACTCACGATGACGCCACCACACTCGGTTCAGACTCTGGGTCTGCGCTCAGCTTCACCCCGGTGAATATCGCGCCTTTCAGAAGCCATTCAGAGCACTTCTACTGCTAGGTGATATCCCGGATCTCAGCACTAACCAGATCTCCATGGACAGGATTAGCATCCATCGGTGTCCTCATCCTGATACAAAGTTGATTTCACAAACAAGTGATCCGATAAAAGTTGTCTCGCCTTTCCGGGTTAGAGAAGAGTCTGCGAGCCAACGAGACACGAGTCGGTAGGCGTGACATGTGCGATGCTCGAGATCTGTATCATAGAGGAGATAAGGGTAGTCATGGGCGAGAATGTCGAGGTTGACTGTGTTCGTCCACACTACATGTAGCCTTGTGAGCGCGCAGAACCGTTTGAAACTCCATAAAATTCAGCAACCAGGATCCTGGACTTGAGAAATGCTCACTTGTCGGAGAAGAAGATTCTCGGGGAGAGAAAGGCGATCAATATATCCTCGGCTCGGTCGTAGAATGTACTGCTCATGGACGTTCGAGTCCAAAAAGGGTCACGGGCCGATTAAGCCGGTGACAAGTAACTATTATTTCCCACGCCTTCCTTCCCCTCCCGAAGAGCGAAACCTTCGATATTGGGCAAGTTTTACCCTTTCGCGATGTTGAGCTCCATCACCATAGGCCCACTTTTGACATGACTACCTGGCTGCACCTTTCTTAATTGGGGATGCACCATGCTATGAAACTGGGATAGCTTCGCAAAAACCCAGACAGCAAGACGGCCAGCGACTCTGTATTTGCCAGTCTGTACCTGTTACGAATGGTAATCCGGTCAGTAGTTCATTCAATGGACTATCTGGCTGTACAGATGCATACAGACACTGGACTAACGTTTCTCCCCATCCCAGGTACGTCGTCCCTCAGGCCTTCAAGAGTCAAGACAAGTCTAATTGGCGGAAGGCGGTATGTTTCTCCCCACATTCAACTGTCGAAGCGCATGACTTTATGCATAGTACACGAAGGACGCCTTTGTCAACCGTCAGTAATTCTCATCAAGTCGACGAGTCGGACACTCTACGAGAATCATTATTCTTGTTCGCGCCCATGAAAGTAAAACATCGCACAAGACTAACGGTACGTCGAATTCCTATTCCTGCGACTTTAAACTGATGCATATACTGTAAGAAAGGATCCAAATTACATTAAAGAAGCTGCTATAAGTTCGATTACGATCAAACTTGAAGCTGGTCACAGTGAATCTTGGACCCCAAGAAAGCGATTGGAAGCGAGGACGAAGCTAAGCGCTATCAGAGCTGAAAGTGAAGTGAGGGCGACCAGTTGGCCATGACAATAGTAATCCAAGCGATCTCTGGAGGACCCAGCTGCGTAAATACCGACGTAGCAGGTTTGTATGTTGTTTTGGCTACACAGCGTTGACATTAGAATTCTTCGAGTGCATCATATCCACGATTTTTGCGGTAAACTAAGACACAAATCATCGACTTGGTGTCAAGGTATTCGCTGATGAATAAGGCATTAGAACTAGGCTATGTCTATTTGGCTCCCCCGGGAGTACCGCCAGGAATTGCCTGCCCCGCCAGGGAGTTCAGGGTAGCATGAACGCCCTCCTGGTTTCGCTAAATCTCTCAAGACTACGGTCAATCGGATTTAATCTTAGTCGGTAAATCCCTAGATAAGTGGACTTTGCGTGATTCACCAGACGGTCCGGACTGGATACAATTGATGCACGATGCACGTAACATGAGGGACCTTTGTCATGGTAGGAGTCAATGTATTAGTGAAGCTAAGCCTACTTACCTATTCCAATATAATGACCTCTTCCTTCACAAGTGAGACGACTATTTATTAGAATGAGAGGACGGTTGCGGCGTGGCAAAGGGCTATCAAAAATGAACGGCGAGCTGATGGCATCGGCGTTAGTCCCACGACATTTGTGTACGACATTTTTCCTCTCGTCACTGTGCATCACTACTAAGTACATAGCTACTGGTTGGCCTAGCAGACTGGAAATAACAGTAGATAAAGAGATCTGCTAAGAAATTTAATAGAGAAGAAATACTCCGAAAGAGTAAGCATTCTAAGTCATCATTAGTACGGAGAATGGCCAGGGCCCAGTACATGATGCTATGATGGTATCTAAGATGACTGGGGGAGCAGGATCGAAATAACGCCTCTGCGGCCATATATGTGCCTGAAGGGGAACGGCTTATGCAACTACTGCCTGGGGGAGCCAAATAGATTTTCCTTAGAACTATATGATTGTAAAACCTGGTATTTGGGATAGGGTGTCAGACCATTAGGTATTGAGTCTCTGTAAACATAACAACACTGATCACGTAGTCCATCCTTCATGATACTCCGGTGGTAGCTCGTCATCCAAGTCATTCCATCGACTCGGGTGCAGTCGTTCATGGAGCAACCTCAGCAGTTCCTCCGTAGGAATATCCTCTCTTCTCTCAGTGTGCAGCGCATATAGAGGACTTGCGGCAGCTCCTTGGGGAGTCGTCGACTCGGTCTGTACATCCATCCCTGTCGTGTCTGTCTCCACTGCCCCCGGAGACGTAGAGGACTGTCCTCTACTCACATCAACAGGGCATCTAGCATTTTGCACCTGATTTATATGGTTCTCCACTGATATCTCTGGAACTGACGTAGCCATAAAAGGAGCGCGTATTTGTGGTGAGCGCTCGTCCACAACAAGGGGGCTGTTCCCTTGACGACGTCGTCTGCGATAGAGAAGGACGCAGACAATGGTTATTACAAGAACCGCCAATCCACCCACAACACCACCGATTATCGCTCCCGTCGTGTTCTTCTTTTGTGGCAACGGAGAAGTGGTCATTTTAGCAGTAGGGGTATGACTCGAGGTGGGATTATCACTCGATTTCGACGATGACTCGTCGTCTACAAGCTGTATTGCACTAAGCAACGCGGTCACAGCTACGGTCTGGTTATAGCTGGAGAACAAGGCGCTTGGTGGCCCTGTCCAGGGTATTGTATACATGTTGCTACCGGCTGAAGTGGCCTTCTCGATGACGGCATTGTACTTTTAAGTAGAATAAGTGACATATAATAGGAGGGGGGATATCACGAAAGCTCACCTGCACACCAACGTATTCCTTGATATATTCCCGAAGATCGGAGGACGCCGTGTTACGCTCGTACAGCGCGGCGAGGGCTCGTACAATATAATGACCTCCAGTAGTCGTAGCTTCACAGTGAAACAACAATGATTGATGAGCTTGCGGGATAAAGTCACGATTTACAGACAAAAAACATACTAGCAATGATGCCGTCTAATCCCTGCCATAGGGTATTAGTTGCAACGGCAACAACGGTACTGCGCAATCTAGCAGAAATCACGGTTATGTCTCTGGACAACTAGAATATGTGAGTGCGTACAGGGTCTCAGTTGAGGTATTACGGGTGATATCTGCCAGGATGACCAGTCCTTCAATGAAGATCCCGGAACCATCCGAAGAGTATATCGTTGAATATACTGAGCAAGATTCATTTGGCTGTGAGGATATAGAGTCCCAAACAGATTCATTTGACTGTGAGGACATAGAATCCAAAACAATAAAGGACGGATTGAGGAGATGTGACTGTATGAAATTTGCCGACTCAATGGCAGCATCAAGATATGTTTTGTTGGATGTTGCTTCTGCCAATAGAGCCGAAACGCTTGTCGCGGTAATTAAGTATATAGGCCATATCAGAGAAGACTACCGCGCTCACACAAGAAAAAGGCTGGTGGACCATTGTACAGAATTAACCACAAATTTCAAAAAAGAAAAAGATAAACACGAACCCAGAGGCCAAACTGTTAAGGGTTGTGTCGCTAGGATCAGTACTCTAGGCAATTGATTAATGAAAGAAACATAGATTAAATCATGACTCACCCAATAAGTGCCGCCGGCCAGAGTTGCTGTCGACCGAGATGAGATCATGAATCAGCCGTCAGTATAACACTTACTGCCTTGACACAACGACGAAAGATCAAATTGCTTAACATACATGGTGCCCGAGGCCGCTTGCTTGTCAGATATTGTGTATCGCCTCGCAGTAGTCCACGAAGTCACGGCCAGATCGAGGAAGTCGGGGTCTTGATAAGCAGTATATGCCCGAGCAGCAGCATATCCGTAATGCCTAAAGCAGATTAATAACATGAGAAGGGCAGCATACAATCTAACTCACAACACGTAGTTTGGCTATCATCGAACATTATGTGGTTAGTTATACGGAATGCACTTTCAGGAAACAGTACTAACACTTTATTAAGGTAGGTCAGGTGCGATTCAGGGGGTACACTAAGAGAGTACTGACTATGTGCTCGAAAATTCAGGACTGATTGACTCTGCGAGGGCAAAACATTGTCGCAACGTTTGCTTGTACTTTGTTTGGTTCGTCAGCCTATCGAGTTCCGCCATCTGTCCGTAAAGTCTGCCAGGCGTGTCGTATGCAGAATCTGAGGATACTTGAAGTGGAAGCTTGATGCTGGAAATAGAGTGGATGAAACGCACCGTTGAATTGCCCATTAGGCTGAAGCATGCTAACCGCTTTGTCGAGAGCAGCACTTGCAATGGTAATACGGTCATCCTTAGACGATGTGATGTTGTGGTTCTAGTTCTTACATTAGCATTTGCTGTTGTAAACCAGAGAAGCTGTACTCACCTTCCACAAAGGCGACGGTGTGAGGTCCTGTGCACCACCCGACGATATAAAATGCACCAATAGCATCCATACGAGAATGAAATGCCGCATTTCTTGAGCCTAGATACGACACTCTTGGAATGCAGTGGGAACGAGGAGCGAAAGACGAGAAAGCCGGAGAGAAGATGGGAATCAAGGCATTAGAGCAATTGCAGATGAGTAAGGGGCTACTCAAAACAAGGCGACAATGATATCAAACCCTGGTTACAGAGGAGATGTATTTTTGTCGATATTCATGAGAAGGATTCTTGATCTTCGACTCGAAAACGATTTCGCGGTAGCAATAATTCTGTCGGACAACCCCACCCGTGATGCAGGAATGTATTTTACAGTGTATAACAAGACTGAGCCAACCACCATCAGTAGATCACTAGATGCGTGCCACCCGGCGCCAGGCGGATGAGTATCGCTGGTAGCCTGAGAAAGATGGAGGCTAGAACCAAGTTGGACCTGTCCTCGAAGAAGATGGAAGGACTTCCAACAAACACTGGAATAGCTCTCTGCGTTGTTGACAGTTGGTAGTGACGAAGGATCGCGTCCCATTGAAATAGCCTGAGGTGCGGTCAGACCTGCCCTCACGGCATCACCCGACCACGACATAGCGAAGTTTTTCACCAGATTCACGACAACCTCAGGAACCGACTTTGACTAGAGTCAGTGTAGGAGCTCGCACGACTTGAGTTCCCGAAAGCTCAAGTTTTCTTTCGAGTCGGAGGCCATCTTACTGCTATCATCTTAAAGCTGTGCCAGTGAATCGGCGAGTGTCATCTCAGGCTCGTGTACATCGACAAGAACTCCCGCCCAAGGATGAATCATCGGGTATTTTATTTCTGTGATATACTGACAAGATTGTCTATACGCTATGTGGATTTCTCTCCTGGACGGTCGACTTGTCTACAATACCTTTCCGACGCGTTCTTCGGTACTCCGGTCTGTATGCCTATGACTCTTGTCCTCCTATTCTTAACCAGAGTACGTTGTCCGCATGTGCGGAACATCCAGAGATAAACACCTCCCGTCTTATGGTTTATGCTCTCGAACCGAGGCTCTGAGTCTTCGGGTTGGATCTGTAAGTTCGTGGTTTCCATGAATTGAACAATGCCGAGCTCATTCAACGCATAACTTCTCTACTAAAGGTTTCCGCACCATTCAAGATATCTGCGTCGTCGTGCCGTACGGCTATCATTAACACTTGTACTACATAGAACAACGACGCGTCTCCGTCTTCATCTTCATCTTTGTTGCTGCAAAGTTTGTAGATGCGACGCCTCTGTACGATTTGAAAGTGCACAGCTGACCCGCATACCATCCGACGGGTGCGCAGATAGTACAGATTGCTAGGTGTGCGTCCAAGCTGGAAACTGATGAAGTCGTACATGGGACATGGCATGACTCAACGATTGGTATGCGCCGCTGAATGTATGATAATAGACTAATCCTTTTTAGAGCCATCTGTTCAACTTCCTTTCCCGGTACATTCTATAGGCGTCATGTCAGAGATCATGTGTACGCAAAGGTCCTGCCATCCGCGTCGACTGGTTACCTGCCAAGTGAATAAACAACGCGCTGCTCAAGAGTCAATGGCCATTTTGACATGTATTTCTTCATTGATGGCACGGTCATTGACCGTTGTGTGCGATGTATCCAACAACTTTGCTTCAACATACGAGTATGCTACTCCTTCAGCCTGCTGGATTGTATAGGTTTCGATTACAGAACGATCATAGGAAATCATACAGCTAGTATTTCATGATACGATCACCACGCTGCTCGTGAGTGATTCGCTATGGATTCATCACGCCGAATTAGTGTTTGACTTTCCCAAAGATAAGATGACAGGAAAACCGATGGTTCTGTTACCGCATGATCTCCAGTTACAGAAAGTCTCGTTATAACCGATCCCAGATTCTATCTGTCTCAATTCATACGTATATCCCTTCTGTCATAGCTCCCGCCGCTGCCGTACCCGACAGGCTTCGATGCTACAGATATCGTCGTCATTCGGTTATTAGCTAGTAAGATCCAAGTAATTGTGGTCAGCCGATGGACCACCTTGTACGCGCCTACTCGACTGGTATCGTCCCTTTGGTTTCGTCGATATGTAACACCTGCCATGGAATAATTAGACCCTGGGGAAAAGGTAATCTCGAAACATCATGCTGACACCATGAAAATAGACGCGCTGTTAGATCTCTCCCAGATCTCTCCAGTTTGATCTTTCGAGAGGTGATGGACGACCACAGGTAGGATATGGACTTGTTCCTCTGTCACATTATTCCAGGATCCGGACAGCGATACATCTCCGAGTGCCCAAGCAAGCCCAAGACCTTCAAGAAGAAAATAAATCCTCCAAATTCTTCTCAGCAATGCTTCGACTAGGGCTCGAACCAAGGTAAACATCAGACTTCACGCCGCACGGCCTGCGTTACGAAGCTCTTGCCTGCCGTATTGTTGTCAAAAATGTGCCCGCGAGCCTGAAGGGAGGATTGAGGTGCGCATCAGTCGGATTTCATGTGATGTATCTTAGTTACGAAAAATGGCACGTTTCGATTTTGAACGTCAGTGCTCGCAAAGAATAGAACTGTTTAGAAGTGAATGTAATTCAAAGTAACAGTGGTAAAGAACACCATGAGAAGTCGACGAAAAAAAAAGTTCTCATAGCTCAATCTCTGACATCTTCGACCGGGAATTGAACCGCGGTGTGAGATCTGCCTCTTCCTGGTAGGTCACAAAGCTGTAGTTTTGTTCCACCTATAACTAATCAAGTGCAAGTCGAACGGCAAATTGGCTGAGGACCCCGGCAGTGGATAGATACGCGGGATAAAGAGCTTGATGACCACCTTCCCATGCTTGATGCGCAAAATGAAACAACCGTTTTCGAGTATCAAAACGTCATGGTAAAGTGATAGCCAGTACGTGAAGAAGGCATAGAATTAACCCGCCACTGTATCCCCACCCTAAAGTATCGGTTTGAGATCTGGAGTTCACGGCGAACGGACCTGCCTCTCAAAGCTTTGCACGGAGAACAAAGCGGAAATCGGGAACCGACACTGCAAAGGACTCGTCGACTGACTTGTTAGTGTTTAGTACAGAAACACTACAAACGAGATAAGATGAGGACGAATAAGCAAATAACTGTGGTCAGAGAGGACCGTAAGAAAGAAGAATCCGCCATTATGCTATGAGGCTTCGACTGGGGCTTGAATATAGGTCATGATAAGACTATACGGCCTGCGTGATGAAGCTGCTGCTTGCTGGATTTCGAATTCATTAGGGAGATCTACCGTAAAATGCAAGCAAAGCAGTCAGAAGAATACACGCTATGCCACATTTGCTTGATCCTTGCGAGCATAATCGATGAGTTAGCTGCAGGAAACAAAAGTTACCAGCGGACTTTACCTTCGCATTCCTTCGAAAGGGATTCGAACCCTGCCAGTAGAGATACAATCTACCCAGTATATCACGAAGGGCATATATCTCGGTTACAGATAATCGTCAAAACCGGATTTCCGGATCTCTTCGTCATCACCGAGCTACTGCTTGCCAGGTTTCATTACTTATACCAATGGACCGCATAATGAAAGCGGATGAATATCTCTGTACACGAAAATTAAGGCTAGACAACCGGCGGGCCGCACTATAAAGTATAATGAATTACCTAACTGGAAGAAAAGAATGCTCGCGAATTTTCTACTTAATCTCCGAATGGGATTCGAACCCTGGTAGTAGATGTACGAATGTACCTCGTACTCGACGAAAGAGTTATGATTTGACTCACATAACAGCTTCCGAACCAATGCAGCGAATTCTGGGTTATTCCGTTGGAGTAAACCTCACTAACGTGGTAATGCGGCGGCGACCTGAGTATGTCGCAGCTACATTGGCTCGCTTGCCGATAAGACCACATCAGTATGGGTTTCCGATGCTTGAGAATAAGTAGGTAATACAATGACTGGAAATAACGATCAGGGAGCCTAGAATATTTGTTGTCATTGTCATGAGATTGGAACCAAGGTAGGCAGCGAAGACTATGAGCGCGAGGTAAAACTCATAGGTACAGGCCCTTTTCTGATAAAACTCTGTAGACGCTGGTGGACTCAGTGACGTGCAAGTAATGCAAGAAACAAACACAGCGTGCAAGGATGACAGATTGAAGAAAGAAAAACTCTCAGACCTTGCAAATTTGATCCGTAAGCCTTCCAGCAGGATTCGAACCCTGAAAGTAGGCATTCAACATAGTGCGTCACGGAGGCGGATACAAGTACTTACATTTCTATCCTCACTTGCAATAGCATGGATGTCCTGAACCAGCGAGGCACATATATTCTGACTATAGCTGAACAATCATGATCTTCCCGAACCCCGACCCAAGGGTGATCCTCCCAAGGTCTTTGTCGCAATCCAGCGCAATCCAATTATTGAGGCTGTTCATGTAAACCTCGAAAATGCGAACTTCGGCGGTAGGATTAAGTGGAGTGGAGAAGACAGCTGCGATGAGTTTTCAGAGCCGTCGTGCTCCTCCCAGTGCGAGACCATGGGTCGGTTGTGTGGGCGGATCCATACGGCAATGGCCCGCTTGCAGAGGATGGCATCAGGGCATCGGAGAACTCCATCGAGACGAGAGTTGGAGGAAAGGAGGGAGAGAGAGTACAGCTCAAGTGAGTTTAGCTCTAATGCCCAGGGATTGTCGTTCTGGGAGTGGATGAGGATAGAGGTCGATGTTGCGCTAGTGCTGTCGACCCAGCTGAAGGAGTGTGACCACGCATGTAGGGCGAGGCGGGGCATTGTAGAGGGTGATGGAGCGTGCGCGGACGGACGAGGATGTCGATGATGGGCGGAGTGAATACAACTTGGAGGCAGTGGTCATGCTGGGTGTCACCGACATCGTCGTCGTGGGCGCGCTCTTCTAATTGTAGATTAGCATCTAGGGGACGTTGTCATCGAGTCCTATGATGTCGCCGCTGACTCAGAGGGCGTAGGTCAGTGTCGATGGAATGAATTTTGTGCAATCCCATGGTTATCCAGACATAGAAGCACATTTATCTGCGACCTATGTACGTCAGAGATCGTTTATGAGAGCGAGGGGAACTCACAAGTGTCGAGGATTCAGCCTACCCTACCAGTATTCTCTTTATTTCTCGTCCGTTATTCATTCTTACTATATTTAGACTATACCTCCTTTCTCTCGATCTTATAACTACGGTGTCTGCCCCTCTACGCACCTCAGCTGTTCACTACTTCTTCGTGTGACTGACTGAGCTGTTGTTATCTTAACAGGTTCTGGGCTCCCGTGCTCATCCCTCCTTGTCAACAACACACACGTACTACCGAACAGACTCAATAATTCGCACAGACCGTGCATACTGACCTCCATACATCCCCTATCATGATGACCTCCTCTCACCAAGTTCTCCCCATCAAACTTGATGACGACGAGAAATTCAATGGCGAGAACTGGGCGACCTTCGAAATGGTCATGATGACTGAAGGAAACACTCGAGGCCTCGTCAATTACTGGGAGAACAAGGTTGCAATTCCTGGCGCTACACTTGTGCCATTACCAGCAACCCCCATCAATAGTCTTACCCCGAACTTACTGGAATACGCCCAACGCGAGAGCGTTGCACTTGCCTCAATCATTCGCAATGTGAAGGACATTTTTGGCATCGGAATCGACCCTCACAAACCATCCCACATGGCTTGGGAGATACTCAAGTCTGATTATGGCACATACTCAGACCTAATCCGCAACTGTAGGGAAAAGACGTTGAAAGCCGTGAAATACCAAGATGGGGAAAAGGTCAGTGGCGATGGTGGGTATATTGAAAGGATGCGAAAGCTCCGAAAGGAGGCCAACGACGCTGGAGCAGGCATTGATGACAAAAGTTTCAAGACGACTCTGCTAGACTCATTCCCTGAGACTTGGGACCCAGTCGTCAGCACGCTCTATGCCGAGAAGAACCTCACGGTCATTATCGCACGTCTTATTTCCCACGGCGAATGAGTGGTCAGATGGAACTCCGTTAGCAGCCCCTCGTCTACACAGGAGTCTACCGTACAGGCACTCCAAGCGTCGATCCAAGCGCTAACCCTACAAGTCCAAAGCCTATCCTCAAAGAAAAGTGTAGCACCTAGGTCAGACAAATCCCACATGGCCAACGAGAATTGTAAAGGACTGGGTCATACCCTCGACGAGTGCTGGAAACTAGGGGGAGGGAGACAGGGTCAATATCCCCCCTGGTGGAAAGGGAAACGGGACCCACCTGTTCCTAGTTCTGCAAACCTAGCCACCGCGTCATCATCTGAGGCAGGCTCCGTCTACACCAACGTCACCGCATTGAGTGTGATCATCGATGATGAAACCTTGAAGTCTATTGAAAGGGCACTGGAAGCGGAGAAGTCAGCAATGATGGTCAATAATGCTAGTCAAGGACTTGTAGACACCTCACTGTTGTACGGGGACTCTGGCGCGTCCACCCACTTCATCCAAAACAAAGACTGCTTTTTCCATTACATGCCGCTCGGTGAAACAACTGGAACCTCATCGAAGGCCGGCGCCGCGCTGAATATACAAGGTATCGGCACCGTAGCTTTGAAGTCAACCGTGTCGGGTATCCAGAACGTATTTACCCTCAGCAAAGCCCTCCACTGCCCAGACGTATCTGCCAATCTAATATCAATAAGCAGACTGGACAAGGAAGGCTGGTTTGTCACCTTTGGAGGCAGCCAAGTGACCTTTGTAGACCAGAAAGGTACACCCCAGTTCACTGCGACGTTGGTAAACAACCTATACGCGATTAATGGGACGTTGTTGCGCAGTGAGGAATATACTGCCCTCGCAGCGAGATCACTAGAGGCAGCTGTACCCATCGAAACATGGCACATGCGGTTTGCACATCTTGGAGTCGACCAAATCACTGAGCTGGAGAAACAAACACTTGTAGACGGACTGAATATTGCAAAGGCTGAATGTGCTGGGGGAAAGTGCGAGCCATGCATTTTGGGGAACCAGAAAAGAAGGCCTTTTGACACTGATGTGGTACCAGAGAAGGTGGCTTTAGCATGGGTGATGGTTGATATTTGGGGCCCAGCCCGTGTACAATCCATTGGGGGTGCAAAATACGCCCTCATGTTTGCCGATGATGCGACGTCTCGGAGGACACCTTATTACATCTCGGATCGAAGGGCCGAAACTACAATCAAAGCTCTAGATCAGTTCACTGTTATGGCAGAGAGACAAACTGGGAAGAAGCTGAAGAAAATTCGGTGTAATAACGAGTTTCGAAGCGACTTGTGGGAGATGTGGGGCATAGAGAAGGGCATGATCTTTGAGTTCACTGCACCATATTCGTCTGCAGCCAACGGGATGGCTGAATGGACGTTTGGTATCATTTTCGGGACAGTCCGAATACTACTGCTAGAGGCAAAGATGTCAGATGGGTGGTGGGCCGAGGCTTGCGACTACGTGATAAAGGCTGGAAATCTGCTGCCATCATCAAGGCACCCTGGGAAGGTTCCAGAGGAGGAATGGTCGGGTAAACGGCAAACTGTTAGCCACCTCAAAGTTTGGGGATCAACGTGTTACGTGAAAATCCCTGTGGCGAAAGGCCACAGCAAGCTATCTCTGTGAGGACAGAAGGGACGGTTTGTTGGCTTGGCAGGGCATGGCTCATACAGAATCTTGCTGGATGGCATACCTGGGAACAAAGTGATCATCTCTCGTGATGTCATTTTCGAGGAGCTAAGTCCTACACGTACCATTTCTCTTCGTGAGGGGGAGATTGCATATGAGGACCTCATCGAACCACTCACCGAAACGATCAAGAATCATTCACAGCCACCGATCGATCCCCCAAGCCCTGATCGTGATCAACCAGTTCAATTGCCAACTGCACCCATCCAAGCACCTCCAACTCAACCACACGTCAATCCACTCCCTGCAAAACATCCATCCCGCATACCGAAGCCTACTAGAGCCTTACTCGAGTCAAAGGAATATGCAAAACATGAAGAAGAAGCCAAACGAAAGGGAAACAACTGGGCAAATGATAATAATGTTCCACTACTCGCTGACGAAGACGACGTCGAAGACATCGTTGCCCTGAAAGCTTCTGAAATCAGTAATATCGTTGATAGGCACGACATGTGGGTACCAGATGACTATCATCAAGCTATGACCAAGGCAAAGATATGGAGGCCAGCTATGGATGCGGAGATTCGACGCATGGAGGAAAGAGATGTCTGGAGAGTCATGCCAAGGGAACCATGGATGCAAGTGATTGACACACATTGGACATTTGACAAGAAACTCGATGGGGATACAGCCAAGCTCCTCAAACGACGCGCTAGACTCGTTGTCAAAGGTTTCACCCAAATCAAAGGACTCCATTACTATGACTCATTCACGGCAGTCGTTCGATATGAATCCTTACGGATGTTCTTCGCAGTCGTCGCCGCTCATGGTCTGGACTTCTGGCTTATAGACTTCGTCGGCGCATACCTGAACGCAGAGCCACAAGGGGAAAACTATGTCTCGTTGCCACAAGGATATGAGGATATAGTTACCAGGGACTATCCAAAGGGAGAGTATGTCCTGCAGATGCTGAGAGCGATGTATGGGACCATGGACACTGGGAATGCGTGGTTCCATGAGCTCAACAACACTCTTACAGCGCAAGGCCATAAACAGTCACGAGTGGATCCGTGCGTTCGCCTTCTCAAGAATGGTTCCGAGCGAACGTACACATGTACGTATACGGATGATGTTTCTGGCGCATCCACATCTATGGAGGAAGGCAAGCGTGTTCAGAAGGAAATTGGGAGTGTCTACGAGATTAAGGACTTGGGGAAGCATAACAGCGTCCTTGGGATGACTGTGGAGTTTGACGAAGAAACTGGTGCTATTTTGTTGCATCAAAAGAACTTGATACTGAAAACCCTAGAGAACTTTGGGATGTCAGATTGCAAGCCGAAAGCGACTCCGCTTCCAGTTGGAAGCTTGATGAACCTGGATACGCAACCCCAACCAATCCCTAATGCAGATAAGGAATTTATGGGGGACAAGGATTATCGTGGGATTCTCGGATCATTGAACCACATCGCCAACGGAACGAGGCCTGATATTGCATTTGCCACAAACTACCTCCAACGATATGCCTCAGACACTCGTCCTATACATTGGAGCTGCGCTATGCATGTCCTCGCCTATCTAAAGGGAACGATTGAGTATCGGATCACCTACCATCGAGGGAACGCAGAAGATGATGGCCTTACTCCTGTTGGGTACGTGGATTCATCCCATGGCGATGATAGAACATCTGGGAAGTCAACCATGGGGTATGTATTCACCATGGCTGGTGGTCCTGTTGCATGGAGCTCTAGGTCACAAAAATGAGTCGCACTATCGACATCTGAAGCAGAGTACATCGCCACAGTCCACGGGGGTCGCCAATCGTTATGGATGGGTTCATTTTTGGACGAGATCGAGCTGTCAAAGGATTGCCCGTATCCTTTGAACTGTGACAATAACTCGGCTATCAATTTAACGCAGAACACCAAAGGACACAGCAAATCCAAGCATTTTGCTATGGATTATCACTGGATCCATGACAGTGTTCAGCTTGGAGAGCTGGATGTTCGTTACATCCCATCTGAGGACAATCTAGCCGACCTATTCACTAAGAGTGTTCCCAAGCCACGGGCGACCAAGTTGTTAAAGAGGATGGGGATGACCAGAGTATAGAATCCTATGGGCGTAGGCTTCAGGGGGAGTGTCGAGGATTCAGCCTACCCTACCAGTATTCTCTTTATTTCTCGTCCGTTATTCATTCTTACTATATTTAGACTATACCTCCTTTCTCTCGATCTTATAACTACGGTGTCTGCCCCTCTACGCACCTCAGCTGTTCACTACTTCTTCGTGTGACTGACTGAGGTGCATATATCATTCATATTATCATTCACTACCTATTTCTTACGCTACATTCATCTAGCTGTTGTTATCTTAACAGGTAGCGTACTTAATAAAGCTGTTCACTACTTCTTCGTGTGACTGACTGAGCTGTTGTTATCTTAACAACAAGGACACTGCCATGCTCGCTTCAGACTCTGGGTCCGCGTTCAGCTTCACTGCAGTGAACATTGCGCCTTTCGGAGACCATTCAGAGCACTTCTGTTGCAGGGTGACCGGTGGCCGGTGACATCCCAAATGGTAAGGACGGACCAGAGCCCTTTGGATACGATTAGTACCCATCTGTGCAGTCGTCCTGGAATTCAGAAACAGATGATCCAACAAAAGTCGCCTCGCTTTTCGGGATTAGAGGAGAGTGCAGTGCGAGCCAATGGGACACGAGTCGATAGGCGTGACGTGTGTGATGGTCGAGATCTGTATCGTCGAGGGTAAAAGGATAGTTATTAGAGATGATGTCAAGCCTGAACGCGTTCGTCCAGACAATGCATAGCCTTGTAAGCGCATGAATCTGTTTGCATGTCTGTGACTTTTAGCAACCAGGATTGCAGGCCCAGGAAATACTCACCTGCCGGAGAAGAAGGATATCTGGAACAGAGAGAAACGCGATGGTGTAAATCAAAACATTGTCAGCGAGGTTGTACAAAGTACTGTTCAGGGCCGAGTCCAAGATACGGACCGATGAAGCCGGTCACTGAGGGAACTATTTCCCATGCTTTCCTGAAGAGCGAATCCAATTCAATACCAATTCAATACTGAGCATGAGACTCGGGTTTTACCCTTGTGAGACATACGAGACGACTGTCTAGCCCTTTTTTGCAACCATGCAGACGACATCTTTTACTGTAGCCTTGTGACCGCACCGAACCATTTGCATGTCTGTGATTTTTAACAATTAGGGTTGCAGGGTGAGGAACTACTCACCTGGCGGAGAAGGAGGATATCGGGAACAGGGAGAAATGCGATGGTGTCAATCAGCACATCATTAGGTCAGTCATGTACTGTTCATGGACGTCATGTCCAGCCAGTCACTAAGTAGTAAGCCGGTGAGTAATGAAGTGGAGGGCCATTGCAGAGCGCAGCATATCCGAGTCCTGTGTGGAGGGGGGAACACTCAATGGATGATATCCACTGTTGCTGTACATACTCAGAAAGTTAAAATCCTTTTTCCGGGATACTGTTGTACTTTTACAGTCCATATACTGGTACCACAAATACTACCACGAGATTAGCTTATACAATTACATAGACGGTGGACTAACACGGCGTTTACCGTGGATGTACTCCTCACCCCAAAACGGACACTTTACCTCTCATCCCTCATTTATGAAGGCCATATGATCTGTTCACCAAACGAGAGAACAACATTGGAAACTGGGTAGTCACTCTGTTTGCTAGCTCCCTGTAATCCATTTCGCTTTGAGGCCACTATTTATCCCATTCTCAAAGTGTTTGCGATACGACTGACTTGAACTTCAACCTAAATGCACCATGGGTTTGAAGCTGTGGATATGTCAAAGAGAAATGTTGTTACAAGACCATCTAGACATCTGACGCCTTCGCCAAGCTTCTAGTGGTTTGTTCCTCGACATTGCGGGCATATAGGATATGCTTTCCTTCCAACACCGTAAGACAGGTCATGACACTACAGTACATAGATTGCCCCCGGTAGTGGGAAGGACAATCGGAAGTGGAATGGCCAGGTTGATTGAACCAGAAGCCACAGCAAATGTAGCGGCGAAATGTGATGGAGAGAAAGAGGCAGCTAAAGATGAATGTCCGCTGGTATTCGAGGATGAATACATGATAACAGAAGATCTTAATGATGTCAGAAGATAATATAGGGGATGTGCTTGCAGGCTGATGAATGGTGGAAGAAAAAAGTTGCGTGCAAACACAATTCTGTAGAAAGAGTGTCGTTTTCATGGGAAGGGAAGGATCGTGAAATTCAAAGGAGAACCACTGAAGTTTATGTGCTGGCAAATTTTGTGGTGGATTCAGACCAAATACCAGTCAGACTTAAGTATTCTCCAGTATTGGATCAAGATCAATAGCTTGGATACCGGGTTAAAGTTGTGGTCAGACTGCCAGTAGCACTCATAGACGAAGGGTTTACCAAGGTGAGTCACCAAGAAATTCCATCACATGCACCTACCAACAAAAATGTACAGGAGAGAGAGCCAACGATACACAACAGGAGTCTGAAGGAGAAAGCGGTGGAGAGGGAATGTCTAAATGAACGAGAAACTCCAGCAATTAGGCCATTGAAGCGTGAAGTCGGTTGCTAAGTGGTAGCGACATTTTAGTTACAATTTATTTAAAAAGGAAGTAGCCAATGCAATAGCGATGCGACCACAGATTATAGGACACAGGAAAGACAAACAAATAAGCGGAGAAAGCAAAGGTCACCGGAACAAAGGAGCAACGAACCGAAAGGCATCAATGCTCAAAAAATCGGAAAATGCCGAGTTATGCCGAGAATGATAATGCCGAGCTCAGATGACGTGTACATGGAGAAACCTCAGAAATAATGAAAATGCACCGCCACCCAAACCCTCAGGACCGCATAAGACCGAGACCTGTATACACAGGACTCGGAAACAAACACGTAACGATTTCCCACACCTTCACGAAGTTCGACATCGCACATTGTTTCACTCTTGTGAATGAAACTTTGTCACTGTAAGCTCACTCTTGAATATTTACATGATGAGGCGAATGTCTAGTCCTTTTTCGCAGCTGTCCAAGGATAAAGCTCGCTCAAGCCAAATTCTAGCACGCTCTCTTGTGCTCTCTGATCAGATTTCGAGTTGACCGGTGCTGATATGATCAGGCATAGCGTCGTGCAGTAATTTTGGTTTATCCAAGGCTTATCATTCTGCTAGGTACTGACTCTCTCTAAGATTTCGCTTCAACTGGATGCCAACTGGATGCAGCGCGTCGGTTACTCATACCCAGGAACGATGCGCACCTTCGTTTTAAACGAAGGCTAAAATGAAATAAGGTCTCGCTATGAAACCTTATCTTATGAATATCATAGTAAGTTCTCACCAATTTTCCATCTCCCGAATTTTGCCTGTCTTCGCATGCTGAGTAATATAAGTAGCCCAGGGTGACACTCCCCACAACCTGCTAGTGAGAACACCAGTATGTTCGGTTCCATCACCATGAAGACGACCACACAAACTGCAGCGAAGATGCTCACATAAGCTGCTTTTCTTCACTATTCCTTGCCCTTATAAAGTGTACTTGTCTCTCGGGCGTCGTCAAATTCAGCGACGCGTCAACAAAATGGTATTTGAATGATATTAGGCTTGCTGATAAGACAGACGGTTAATCAAAAGTAAGAAGAAGTTTTATTTGTCTACGGTTCACTCTATATTTGTTTCAATAGCCTAGTATCTATTTCTACCAATTCTCAGCACTTTAAACCCGTGTTGGGTGTATGATCCATCTCGACACCCTGGAAAAATAATATCCTGCTCTTAAATTGGTAAATCAAAGCACACCACTTGTTCGATGTGCTAGATACGATGGGCATAATGATGCAGCGCATTCACTGAGAGATGTTTGAATTGTTTCTTCATAGAGTTAGTGATAGAAATGCACCTATGTCTTTCCAAATGAACTGTCCATGAGCAGGATGGTGTGGGTCAGCAAATAAGTTTATGCCAAGCATTGTTACGGCCTATGATATGGATGGAGGTGAGTGTTTCGATGACAGTGACATGACGTACATACAGAAATGGACAGAAGGACAAAGCATGGTAGCAGCCCAGCGAAATCTGTATCAGAAAGTGGAAAGTTGATTCGTGGCCACCAATATGAACTAAGTAGGACATACCAAGAATATCACCTGAAAGAGTTGGCGACTAAGTTAGCTGTCCGTAGATGTAGATAAACTATGCACCAAAACCGTCAGGAGCCCCAGGCATGGAGAATCGCAGTAGAGCAAAGACAAGCATGGTCCCTAGCGGCATCAGAACGATCTCATTCCTTTGTCGAAAGCCAAAAACAATGTTTTTTATCATGATCAGGCAGATCATGAGAGTGACTAGCCCTATAGGTATGCCGAGCCTTTATGAGATCGATGTATGGAAGTGTAAAATGGGAACACGGACAGTACGTGAGAGTGATTATGAGACAATACACGATAACAAGTGGGCTCCGTTGGAAGGTCACATTTGCACTGATCATCTTGAAACCAAGGTCCCAGTTTGGAGGGTCTTCTGTTTGAATGTCAGCTGTAAGTTTGAGGCCACTGAAAGAGTCATTGTCAAATAGCTAAGTAAGAGGCAAGAGGAAGCTTACGCGACAAGTCCATACGCTGCAGTAATGGATAAAGACACTGACTCATTGTTACTGCGTCCCGAGCAAATGCAAATACAAGAGCCCAGTAACTGACATGCCCAGGGTGAATCATAGGGGTTGAAAAAAGGCCAAACTTTTGGGACTATACCTGTCGAAGGGGTAATACACCAGGCTGTTCCCAGGTAGGCCATTTATAACATCGAGGTTGGTGCGAAATACGGGAAGGTTCTCCCGAATGTCAGGAATGGCATGTAAATTCCACCTGAAGATAGGGTCCATCGGTACGTCCGTATTATAGGGTGCATGATCATCTCTGTGGTCTGACGAAACAAGGTTTCTCAAAAAGGCACCATTACTACAGGGTATTTTCAGGAGTCATGAAAGAAGAGCCTTACGTGTCAAAGAAGATGTCGACATTGGTGCAATTATCTTTGCAGGTATCAGAAGAAACTAACCACTCCACGACCATGGTAGCTTTTGGAATATCAACTGAAACCAGGTCAGAAATGAGATAAATCTGCAAATAGTATGAGTAGTGACTATTAATGGATGATGAAGGACCAGTCTTACAGTTCTGTTTATGTCCCTCAAATACGAATTGGTAGCATATGGATGGTAATCATCAGGGCGTAACTTCAGAGCCCCTATAATCCATAGGACTGGAACAACTATGATGAACGAGAGAGATAATGTTAAGCAACGAAGAACTCTCGATGGGCTGCGATGACTGGAAATTTGTTCATCCGGCATGATACTTTGAAGTTCGAGCAGGGGTGTGTGCTAATGAATAATAAAGATCATTACACAAAGCCTAGACTTTATAGATCCTGGCAGCTCGTCGTGACTGTAATATAACAGCAAGCTTTGATCCCCCCGGTCATACATTTTTTGTTAGATACTGACACCAAAGGCACCAATTCGTATGAGACTTTTGATTTTGACATGCCAAGAATCAACATGAGGTGTAAAGGTGTTGAATGGAAGACTTGGAAGACACCATTTGGACACTGTTTTGGATATTCCGTGCTTCCTGTACAATTATTAGAAGGGCGCATAAGTGGTTCTGACGTGACATCAGTAGCACGCGCCTCTTCCACTACCAACATTACCTCGCTTGACAAAGTCTACTCAGGTCCACATCATCTGGTTCGGAGTTCCTGCTTCTCACACATTCAAACATTTTTATTAGTATTGATCTTGTGTTCACAAAGTGCGGTGTCTACGATCCAGCGATAACGGAAATGACTGGAAGGAGCATCAGTATGACTCAGTGAGCGTTCATTTTGCTGTTATCTCAGGTGTCTCAGCTGTAGCACCTGACCGAAAACTGACAACCCGACAGAGGTCAGGGTGCTGATAACGACAGCATAATGACGCCTCAACAATCGAAGCTCGCGTTCATCACGATGAAAAGATGACATCGATCTTCATCATCTGCCAGACCAAATTTGGACCAAATGGCTGACGTGCCCAACCACAGCCATTAAGAACCTGAGTGTAGAGATTATTATTTTCCGCATTGAGTTACAATGATTTGTACCTTACCCAGCCTGAGAAGTTATTATATTACGACTCAGGCTGTTCACTATGGTTATGTTACAGCCTTAGTGTTGCTGAAGTTCGGTTTGGAACCTCGGTTTGGATGCTGAACGTCGAAACTGAATGTAACGTTCAGTTCAACTGATGTATACTCCGTTTGGTTCAAGGTTCAATGGCTTCAGAAAAATCAGGAACACGTTCAAACGACAACGTAACCAAGCACTGAGATGAAAAATTTCTGTTGCCGCCAAGTTGCTACGATGGCCAGCTGCATGTCTCAATCTGCTTAGACCCATGCCTCGGATTATCCAACGCTCTCCCAAATGATACGTGACTACTCCAAGGATATTCTGTTGCTTCGGAGCGGGCCTTCTCCTCAGATAGAACACTCATATAATTCCAGTATCCAGAAGAAGCTGCCTTATGGGAAACTTTTAAGTGGTCACCGGCTTTGTGAAGGATACCTCAATCAAGGTTTGTACAGAGTTCATCGAATAAATACGTCATTGATAGCATAGATCAAATTGCAGCAAGTCGGCGGCTTGAACCCTATTTGGAAGGGTTCTGAACGTGAACGGAACACAGTTGAAGGCAAACGACCGTTCAGTTTGCATCCGCGTTCCCGTTCACCATGACTAAAGATGTTCAAGTTCATGTTCTGGGCCAGATGTATCGGTCTTCAACTGAATTGAATTTCGGCAACACTATACAGCCTACTACACCAAATTCTCATCACAGTCCGGGTGGGAGCACAACACAATACTCATCATAATGGAAGCGCAAACACATAAATATACAGCGGTAAACCAGTAGTTTCCATTGGACAAGGCTTGCATCTCCTGTTTCTTCGCTGCACTCCAAACAAAACTCTCGCACTAGCACCAAAAACACCTGGGTGTAAAAGTGAAAATCCACCCAAAGGGAGCCTTTTTTCAATGATTGGCGTGGGTGTTTACAATTTGTGCTACAAAGTTCTACAGTTATTGCACAGCACCAATGCAACATTTAAGCATTTGATGAGGTGCCAAAATGTCACGCGTTACACCATGATTCATAATACTCCACTGATTGAATCTAATGAAATAGCATGGGCTACACAGGCATATAAATTCTTGCTTTCGACTAATGTCTTTTTCAATATTTCCTTGACTCGTTCTCTTCTTCCAAGTATCATGTCTGATGAAGAGATGTCCATACATCGAAGAGCATCAAGGAGAGCATCAAGGGTTTTTTATTGCTTGCTCACTGCTATCTCATTCATAATCGTTGTTCCAACTTTATGCATTACTCTTGCTATGAGATTGCATACCAAAGGCGAGCTTTCATCGGAACAGGTTTTTATTCCAAAAGATAGAGTGGTAAGATGCCTCCTTGCTCGTTCATTGTCGATTATCGTATATAACATCGGAAGATTACACTCTTTGCCAACGTTATATCAGTCGATATCCAAAAGACTACAATGATAGTGGAATGGTTCATCGATGGCAGTAATTGTCTCTTTAATTGTACAGACATTAACATTTTCTTTGACACGTGAGTCTCTTTGTCTACGGCTCTCAAAAAATATACCTGACTAATAATACCATTTGAGGAACCTATCGAACCACGGAGATGATTCTGATTCCTACACTAACAGCAGGCCCACACATCCCACCTTCATCTTCAACAATAATCATACCAATTTGCAAGCTAACGGTCCAATATTCTGCACGGATCATGTCCTTGACAACACAGTGCTTCGCCTGGACTATTACCAGACTGCAAGTCTGGTCTATTACCCTTTTGACTTGTACTACGCTGCCTTTTCTCCTGTTACTTATTTCAGCTTATTCATGAATGTGTCAGTTACACAGTTGAAATACATGCGTTTGCTCAAGACACAGTAACAAACCAATCTGTCACCCTAGACTTGACATCACTGTCTGTAAACGTCCCATAAGTTTCCCCTTCGTCTATTCCTTGCCTGCCTAATAGAACCTTTTTGAGTGGCCTAAAAATTACAAGTAACATGTCCCTGGATAGCCCCAACTACGTGAAGGACGCGGTTTTCGATATATATGTGAACATCCAATGCAGCACCCTTGTTATTGGATACTGTCTCATCATCACCATCACATTCTGTTCGTAGTCTCTTCCTGCACTATCATGCATACATTAACCTCATAGGCCTTCTATACATGAAAAAAGGGCTAGTCACTCTCATGATATGCCTCATCATGATATCAACGGTGGTCTTTGGCTTTCAACAGCGGAATGAGATTGTTGTAGTGCCCATCGGGACTGTCTTCGCCTTTACCCAATTGCGATTAACCATGCCTGGTGCTCCCGAAGGATTTGGTATGTGAATTACTTCTTACACAAGGTGCCAGCTCAAACACTGCCATTCCAGGCGATATCCTCGGTTCGCCGTGCTCCATGCTAATTGAAATCAGCTAATTTACCTTTGTACAATCTAGATTTTGCTGGGCTATTACCATGCCTTGTCCTTCTATTGATCTGTGTACATGAAATTACAATATTTTATGCACAATACTTATTTTCGCTGATTTGATAGGCCGTAACGATGGCTGGCATTTACTTATTCGCCGACCCGCATGATCCAGCTCACCGACCCTTCAATTGGGAGGAAATAGGTGCATTTGCATTAATGTTCCTACATAATAACATTTAACGAGGTCGCAGCAAACATGGCGCGTTATTATGCTGACCGTATCTACATCGAATGAATGGTGCACTCGGTGTTCCATACTGACGGGTGGTGAATCACCGAAGAGACTGAGATGGATCCCACACGAGACAGCGTTATGAAGTGCTGAGAATCAATAGAAATAGAATTTAGACTGATGAAACACATATAGAGTGCGTAGACACAATGAATTTTCCCAAGTGTTTCGATTAACGTTCCATCTCACCCATAAGTCCGATATCGCGTGGAAAAGTCACCTGGGCTGTCCAATACAATGGGCGTTAGAGCTGTGTGCATTGTCATTTTAACCGCTGCACCTCCACAGCTCGCTCAGACTGCGGAAAGATGTCCTACAAGGCTGTGTAAGCTGAACGACATTCTCCTGCTCGTAAGATCTTTCTAACATCTATATATGATGTCCCATGTAGGTTCATTTTTTTGAATATATACAAACAAGGCCTGTTTGCGCCGTAGCTCTCGTCGTTTATGGAAACGCTGGCTGTTTACTAGGCCTTTGGTGAGAACGAGTGTTTGAGAAGACGCTTCAGTCAGCTTTTCGGTCACCACTGTAAGATGCTTCGCAAGAAGCCATATAGTGCATCCTTCTTGTTGGTTTCCCACTGGGACTGAGAATACAGGATGAAACGCGACGCAACAAGGGTCAGGACCAGAAAGACAGACAATAATGAGGCTGTCCTTTCAGGCAGTCAACATGAGACCATGCCGCTACCTGTTGATCAATTCGAGGTTGGGCCCAGCCATAAGAGTCTGGATTAATTGAGACGACGAGCAAGGCAGACAATGCATAGGATATGTTATTCCTAGCTAATAATAGGCTCAGAGAACGTATCGGGACTACCCACAAGGAGTATCTGCATCTAAAAATAGCAATGGTATCGAGGATCACTAGCCCACTTCCGATCCCTAAGGAAACACGCTTGATTAGAACCCAGCCCAAGGGAAGATGGAACTCACTCACTACACCGCCAACAATCCAGTAGATTGGCACGATCACATCACATCATTAGTCAAGGAAGGCGGAAGAAAGGTGGAAGACACAAACTATCTTCTCTTACCTTCACCAGCTCCTCGTAACTCTTTACCCAAGACGCCCGTTCCCGATCAGGCTCATGTACATCCGTCTCATTACCATATGCTCCACCTCCAGGAGTGATCGTTTTGAGTGGGTCTATTCTTCGTGAGAGATCGCAGTACATCATTTCTAGCTCGGCAGTCCCATACCTGGCCAAAGGTGATCTGCGCAGTTCGTGGACATCATGGATATAACACGAGGATGACTATCCTTACGTCCCAGTTCCTCCTCCTCTGTGCATCTGTCACGCTCATCTTACCACTCCCGGGGAACGCATATGGCGCGTTTGCAAATATAAATGACGCCGGGCGGGTGTTTATGAGCTCCATTAATGTGCTCACAAGCTCCTTGGGTAACTCGGAGAAAGTTTCCACAGGGATGAGGCACAGGACTGGGAATACAGGGATGCAAAGTTTCGCTGTTAGAATTGATGAGTACATCAGGGAGAACAGAAGGAGAGAATGCAGACCAATCCAACCGGCGAGAGGTGCAAATATTTCTCTTAGAGATCTCCATATGAATGATTTGTCGACACTCGCATCTCAATTTCGAGCACCTCTGCAAGGAACGTTAACTGGCGCCATACATGCAAGTGCATCATCTTCAGTCGTTTGGAGTTCGCTCATCTGAAAAATATGGGAAGTCTAATCAAGGGCCAATAGCTGGTAGGCATAGATACAGGTGGACACATACATATATGTATCCACTACAGCCTGAAGGACGATAGTCATGAGACAAGAAAGACACAGGATCAGAATGTACTCACCATCGTTCACACATCCGACCATGTAACAGACGATGAACTACAGAAACCTCTCGATGGTGGTCGTAAGTTTGAATGACGCTGACACACTAGTACAGCTTCTGTCAGAGAAAGGAGTAGCAAATAAAAAAGAACATACATGACGTACGACCGTGCAAATGCGACCACTGAGAGATAAGGAATAAGAAGTGTTTCCGGGCCGACGCACTGAATGGTATGCAACGTATATGTCGGTGGAAGAATGAAACTAGGCAGGGAAGATATGCAAGATATTGGAGTATGTGACTGTACGAGTCGTTGGGATTGGTTACCGGCATTGGCCGTACTTGGTCGTACCTGTCATTTTCCTTCTTTACCGTTTACCCTCACGTCGATGTACATAGGCTAAACAAGTTGCATTTTGTACCTTCCCGAGCTCGAACTCTAACACAAGAGGCATGTAAGATGGGGGTCTGACATCGCTGGCGGGCTGGCATGTGGCGTAGACGAATAGTTGGATAAGTGCAGCCGAAGGATATCCTGCTCTTACGAACATATGTTTTCCATTGTTCTTCTTCATCGACCTCATTGCCTGCTCCCACACTCTCCCTTGTATACCCAGTAGCACCACTTGTCAGACAATAACTGAATACTTGTAATCTCTCCTGACCTGGACCCAACGGCCACCCTATCCAACTCGGTCCAGCTCTTCAGCAGGTTTGAGCATACATCGTGAACATGGACCTCGATGGCGGGGTTGAGCGGACCGGGGCATATGACTGCGATGAGTGTTTCACAGGTAATGCGCAGTGGCACGTCTTCCGAGGAATACACTGGTGCATCTGAGGACTCTCGTGAGATGAAGATATCTGCCAGTAAGGATTGGAGGAAAGGAGGAGATGGAGTAAGTGATCAATCGACCATGCTGGGTGTCACCAACATCGTCGAGGTAGGCGCATTCCTCCATCTTCCAGTTGCAGATCAACGTTGGGAGACATCGTCATGGAGCAGCTATGACTTCACCACCGAGGGTAACCGGGTGGAGGTCAGTACTTCCATACTTCAGTGTTGATGGAACAGATGTTGTGAAGGGTCCCGAAAAAGTATCAAATGAACTTGAAAACACTTAAGCCTTCCAGCGGAATTTGAACCCTGATAGTAGGTGCTCAACATAGTGCGTCACGGAGGCGGATACTAGTACTTACAATTCTTTTCTCACTCGAAACGGCGCGTGTATCATAAACCAGCAAGTGTAATAATTCCAACTACAGCTGAACCCCAGTGAAAAGCCCGTGATTTGGGGGTGATTACCATAGATTATTTATGATCATAGTGGAAATAATCTACGTTTGTCCAAATACATGAAAAATTTCTATTTGTATCCATTATGTGCGCTTACGGTTACAGGCTTAAATTGGCCCCAATATACCAGGGCCCATGATAGTGTTTGGGAGCAATTGCAGTCGATTCTGATCTATTGCTGTACACTATGGCACATTCTGTGGCTACATTCACTACCTACTGGGCAAATCCCTACTCCTCCACTTGTCCCACCACGAGCTTGTCCCACCTTGCTGCGACCCATAGTAATACTCCATATGGTCGCCAATACCTTTGGATGGTGCAGTCACTAATGGAAAATTAGACACAGGGCTTCGAAGATGGACAGATTATTATGGACCACGTTGTCAGTTGGTGACAGAAGCGCAGGGAATTCTGATCTATTACAGTACGCGATATGAATATAGAATGGGTTATTGAATTGAAAGCCTACTCAGTGAAGCTCAGTCGCATGCATGCCCTATGCGCGAGACAGACAGATTGTGAGTTGTTCAAAGAAGATTCCTGGCATGGTTTGTAACGATGTCCTGGCAAAAGGTTTTTGTTGAATGTGGGTCGATAAATTGAACGGATCACACACCAATTAGCCGGGCCCTGTCCACACCGTGCCGCCTCTTCACCAAACCCGCATATATGCAGCATCATCAGACCGGGAGGTCGCTTCATCTACCAGGTGAAGTAGATGGCGGGATCGTAGCGAGCAGTACCCGGGTCGCCATGAAGAATGCCAGGTCGATGCGACTTCGCTGTTGTACGCGCAGGTGATTGATATCCGTAGAGACGGTCCATGGAGGCAGTGGAAGGGGTACACGAGAGAAATGACATGGTGGTAAGGAAGAAAGGGCAGATGTCACATTTTGTGACACAGAATCGGAAACATGGGCAGCACATGGGAAAGGCCGGCATTCTGGTAGTAACATAAATGCGCATTGACTTAGTGAATGATGTAGAAACACTTCTAGGAGAATGCGTGCAAATGTAGCACTTAGGGATCTTAGGGAATGCCTATGGCTTTGAGACGGGCTTTACTAATTTGGCAATTTTCGGCTTGGTTTCGGCTGCTTTCGACATTGTCAACTTGATTCAAAGCAAACTCAATCTGCGTTTGTACACGACAGGAACCCACCGCACTGGATACCAATCGCCCCCAAATCACGGGCTTTTCACTGGGGCTGAACAATCGTGACCTTCCCAAACGCCGACCCAAGGGCGATCCTCCCAAGATCTTCGTCATAATCCAACGCGGTCCAGTTGTTGAGTGTGTTCATACAGACCTCACAAACATGGACTTCGGTGGTAGGGTTGAGCAGACCAGGGAAGACAGCTGAGATGAGCATTTCCCAGCTGTCGTGCTCCTCCCAGTGTGAAACCATGGCACGGTCATGCGGGCATATCCATACAACCGAGACTCGTTTGCCAAGGATGATGTCAGTGCATCGAAGAGCTCCACGTTGAGAGGATACTTTGCTGGTAAGAGTCGGAGGAAAGGAGGAAAGGGAGTACAGCTCAAGTGAGTTTAGCTGTAACGACCAGGGATTGTCACTCTGAGAGCAGATCAGGATGGAGGTCAGTGTCGTGCTGGCACCATCGACCCAGCCGAAGGAGTGTGTGGGGATGCAGGTGAAAATGGAGTCGTAAAGCTTAAAGAGGGATGGAGTGAGCACGGACGACGAGGATGGTGGTCAGGGTGAAGATGACTTCGAGGCAGTGGTCATGCTGAGTATCGGCTATGTCATCGGTCTTCCAATTGCAGATCAACGCCTTGGAGATATTGTTGCTCAGGGCTACGATGTCGCCAGTGATGTTGACAGGGCAGAGGTCGGTATCGATGGAACACATTTGGTGTAGAAACCCATTGTCATCTAGAGGCAGAAGCACGGTTCTCTGTGACCTATATATGTCGGCGATCATTCATGAGAGTGACAGGTACTCACAATGACACTGTGACATCCGCTTCAGACTCCAGGTCCGCATTCAGCTCCACCCCAGTGAATATTGCGCCTTTTGGCGACCACTCTGAGCACTTGTGCACACGCGCGAAGTCCCATATTGTCAGGACCGACCAGATTCCCTTGAATACGGCTAGCAGCCATTTGTGTTGTCATCCTGGTACGAAGTTGATTTCGGAGACAGGTGATCCGATAAAAGTCGTCTCGCTTTTCGGGGTCAGAGGAGTCTGTGAGCCAACAGGACATGAGCCGGTAGGAGTCACACGTGCGATGCTCGAGATCTGTATCGTCGATGGGAAAAGGATAGTTATTTGAGGCGATGTTGAGCTTGAATGCGTTTGTCCAGACAATCTGTAGCCTCATGAACACGTTGAACCATTTGCATGTCTGTGGTTTTTTTAACAACTAGGATTGCAGGGCAAGGAAATACTGACCTGGCAGAGCAGCAGAATATCCGGAACTAAGAGAAATGAGATGGTGTAGATCAAGATGTCATCAGGCAAGTCATGGAGAGTACTGTTCACACACATGGACGTTCGAGTCCAAGTCTTACGGACCGATTATGCCGGTGGCTAAACACGCACGGACCTATTTCCCATGCCTTCCCAAAAGCGAATCATCCTTACGTCGTACGAGTTTTCCTGGCCACACCCTTTTGAGACATAGAAATTCGCCACCATAGCATCTCCCTCAACTATATCCCTTGAAACCTGGCTTCCTAGCTTTTTTCCACAACCATCCAAGCAACAAACCTTACTCAGGCAAAGCTAAAATCATTCTTAGTATTCCCTGAGTGTATGAGCTGCTTAACATGCTCTTTGCGTGCTGCTCTCTGTACTGATTTTCGGCTGATCACAGCTGAGGTATGACTATATGAGCAGGCATCATGTCTTACGGTAAATTTCGCTCATCGGCATTCTTATTTATTCTGCCAGGTACTGATGGTCTCTAACGTTTGGCTGCAGCGAGATGTATATGAATGATGACGATTCTGCTTTTTCGAGACCAGTAAACGAGGAGGTGCATCCATGCTGCCTCTTTTCGTCATAGGTCTGATGGCTAAGTACTCACTGGCAGGACAACCCTTGAATAAAAGCAAGTCTTGCGGTCTCATTGATTTCATCGTATGAGCTTTATTGTGCCTCTTCATCAGAAGTCCAAGTCCGTAATAGGATGTGTTGCAACATTAATTTCTACGACCCTCACTGGTATGAGTTTATTCCGGCACTTCTTTCTCCGGAACTTTATTGTGTAGGATGAAAACCCTTTCCATGCGTGATACGAGTCGTCTGTTGCACACGCACTTGGGAATTTCACATGTGCCTAAATATTCCACATCTGGCACATGTCGGGGCTAACAGAAACGAGTAAGTAAAGAAACAATCCCTTCTCAGAATGGAGTGCTGAAGAAAAAAAGTTCACACAACTCTACGAAAAGTGCAACAAGGAATTGAACCCTTAATGGAACTGCATAGGCTTATCGTTACACCACTTGGCACTAGTGCGTAGTTGCAATACCATCATGGAAGACATGTCCGTGAAGGATAGAAACCAGAGTTAACACAATTGACTCAATCAATTAAAGGGAATTGTAATTTTGACTCGCAATGTCCTCTTCACCCATCCATAAATCTAGTCAGGCTTCAAACATAGAACGAGCTTCATAGTCGCCAAAGCTACCCGTCGCCGTTCATATCATATACCTCCATGGCCCCACATCTGTACTGTCAGTCGTCAAGGACTCTGGGTTGGAATCAATCGTTACAGAGTCGAATGGTGAACGCAGCCACTTACACCTGGATATCTACTGCACTATCACTGGGTATTAGATAAATCACAGAGAAATGAGCGAGAAGTGTGACTCTTCCTTCATTTGATTCCCATTGATTTGGCTGAATCTCAGTTAATCATGTTGAGCAGCAATTTAATCAGGTACCTCTGAAGCACGGGCAACTCGGTAAGAATATCCATTTCGTGATGAAATCCTAATATTTCATAGATGGGAACGATCACGGATGGTCTCACTTGCACTGCGCCTATGGAAGTTCGCATGGTCCCTAATGTATCGAAGTCACTAGGGTCACGGTCAAAGACAAACAAATAAACGGATGAAGCCAAACTATAAAATCAAATCCAAGATGATTCAAACACAACAATGAGGAATTGAACCTCTGGCTCACCCATGTATGCTCGGAATTACACTACTAGTACGTGGTTACCAGGTTTTCACTACTCCTCAAGTCCAGGTAACGCGCTACGTAGGTACATTCTATGGATGTTATGTCAGAGATCTGAGTCGAGTGTACCCAAACACATGAAGGTCCTGCCACCCACGTCGCAGCCCCGCTCATAAGCCAATATTCAATGGCCATTCGGAATTGTGGGTCTTCATTGATGGAACCCTCATTGGCCGTGTTCCACGAGATGTATCCAATAACTTTGTTTCGACTCAGACGTACGAGTACACGACTCCTGCATAGGTTTTGGTTACAGAACGAGCATAGGAAAGCATACAACAGTCGCTAGTATTTCACGATGCGATCACCAGGCTGCTCATAAGTGATTGACTGGGGATTTATCATGCAAAATTAGTGTCTGACTTTCCCTAAGATGTGACGTCGGGGTACCGATGGTTCTGTTACCGCATAATCCACAGTTACAGAAAGTCTCGTTATAACCAATCCCAGATTCTATCTTGCTCAATTCATAATCCTCGTATATCGCTTCTGTCATAGCTCCCACCGCTGCCATACCCAACAGCTTCGATGCTACAGATATCGTCATTGGGTTATTAGCTAGTACGAGCCAAGTAATTGTGGTCAGCAGAAAGACCACCTTGTACGTGCAAACTCGACTAGTATCATCCCTTTGGTCCCGTCGATAGTTAACACCTGTATGGAATACTCAGACGCTGAGGAAACCTTGAGATCAACCCCCTTTTAGATCTCTCCCATTTGAACTTTCGAGAGATGGGGAATGACCACAGCTAGGATATGGACTTGTTTATCTGTCACATTCAATATTCCAGGATCGGGACAGCGATACATCTCTGAGTGCCCAAGCAAGCCCAAGACCTTCAAGAAGAAAATGAATCCTCTAAATCCTTCTCAGCTCTGCTTTGACTAAGGCTCGAATCAAGGCATTCATCAGACTTTACGGCCTGTGTCACGAAGCTTCTGTTTGTCACATTCAGAATTCATTATGCAGATGGGGCGTAAAAGAAAAAGAAAGCGATCTTTCTGCCATGGAAGAATACACACAGGCCCCTATTTGCTTAATCCTTGCCGATGAGTTCGCTGCAAGAAACAAAAGTTAGTAATGGAATTCTTGGTCTCCCATTCCTTCGAAAGGGATTCGAACCCTGCAAGTAGTAGACACAATCTACCCAGTAAGCGTGAAGGCCATATATCTTGGCTCCAGATAGTCATCCTGAACCCCGACCCTGAATATTTCAGGATACGAAAACCAACGCTTGATGATGGGCAGACCTCCAACAAGTATGATGAATTACATTATTGCCAGAAAATAGAACAGATGTTGTTTATTTATCTCTTAATCATCTGATCCTCTGAATGGGATTCAAACCTGTGTAATACATGTATTATTGGACCCATTACGCCACGAAGAGGTTATATTTTGACTGTTGACATTTGTTTAAGCAGACCTCGATAACCCAGTGGTCCAGAGAATACAGCAGCGACGCATAGCGGCTCGCTTGCCCATAGCACCGCGTGGGGACCATGAGTGTGTCACCAAGACGGATGCTTGTGGTTCTATCCTCACTCAAAACAGCATGTGTATAATAAATCAGCAAGGCGCATATATTCCGGCTACAGCTAAACAATCATGATCTTCCCAAACCCTGACCCAACGGCAATCCTCCCGAGGTCTTTATCGTAGTCGAAGGCAGTCCAGTCATTGAGCGTGTTCATGCAGACCTCACAAATGTGTAGTTTGGGGGTAGGATTAAGTGGACCAGGGAAGACAGCTGCGATGAGTGCCTCGCAGCCATCGTGCTCCTCCCAGCTTGAGACCATGGCGGGGTCACGCGGGCGGATCCATACAGCAGGGGCCTGCTTGCCGAGGATAATGTCAGTGCATCGAAGAGGTCCGCGTCGGGATGATACTTCATTGGTAAGAGTTGGGGGAAAGGAGGAGAGCGAGTAGAGCTCGAGAGTTTGGCTCTGATGCCCAGGGTTTGTCACCATGGGATCGGATGAGGATGGAGGTCAGTGCTGCACTGGCGCAATCGACCCGGAGAAAGGAGTGTGTGGCAATCCAGGTGAAGGCAGAGTCGTAAAGAGTGATGGAGCGGGTGCGGACGACGAGGATGGTGGGCGGTGATACGTGGTCCACGCGTTCACACCTAGATTTTGCGATTTTATAATGATACTAGCGCATATCTATCCTTAACTAGTCATAACTAGAGGGCTATAGCAGAGGCTTCGAGCTGATAGTCAAGCCAGGAAGCTACTAGTCAAGCCAGGACTTAGGCGCGATACCACTAGTGGATCAAGTCTATAAGCCGGAGTGACTAGTACCTCGGCTACTGTTACGAGCCGGTGAATAACGGCTACTAGTAGACGAGGGTAGCTACGAGTGCACCCAACAAGAAGCATAACACACAGATCTCGTGAAGTACCGTCACTAGCAGGCCGATCAGGGCATAAACGCCTAAGTCAGGTTAACTAGTTGCGCAGCAATCTCGAAGCAGGACTTAGAAATGAATTAGCAACGGATTAACCTCGCATCTAGATCCATCTGGAGCGATCAGATCAGTTACGATCGGGCACGAGGCTAGCCAGACTGCGCTTTCGATCACGGCGAACTGCGTTACGGATGCGGGAGCGTGGCTAGTCGTTTATCCTCGGCACTAGTGGCGCGTTGCTGGGTCAAGAACGCGACCTAAAACCGCTAGCGTAGCTCCGTGGCTTACTAGTCGTCCAGCAGCAGTTTCTAGACCGACTATTGCATGCTTTTTCGCAGTATTTCGTGACTAGCCAAGAAATCTGTACCGAAAATACCCCACTAGTGTAGCTGTTTGTGTCGCTTTGTACCTTTCTTTACAGTATATAAGTAGTAGAATAGCCACTCGCAACGGCAGGCGATGCCATCCCTGCGATTGCGAGTGACTAGTAGTATCTAGTGCCCCCAATTAAAGGCTTTTGTGCTTAACCTCGAACGAAGCAGCTACTAGTCACTAAGTTACCTATAGTATTGAGTGAATTGAAGTCCCTTTGAGTCTACCATTGTGTCCTGCAAAGGCCAAGAGTGCTCCGAAGTTAGTTCTTGCAGTTTCTCGAAGTTAAAGTATTATTCTTAGGCCAAGAGTGCCACTAGTAAGCTAGAGTGCGAACTAGTCAAGTGTTATCACTTGTAAGGAGCAGTTTCTAGGCCAAGAGTGCCACTAGTAAGCCAAGAGTGCGAACTAGTCAAGTGTTGATCACTTGTAGGAAGTATTACAGGGCCAAGAGAGCCAATAGTCCAAACAGTCGGAGTCCCAGCGAGTGCAGTAGCTCAAAACCAAGTCACATTCATTCAATTGTGTCTTACCCACCCCACTAGTGCAAGTAGTACGCTTGTAAAACTCACTAGTAACGAATAAAACGTCTTTTGAACAACCTACCTTGATTATCGAGTCTGCAGAGTGCTTCTATCGTACTCGAAACACCCGAATTCAATACATTGGTGATAGTGTAGAGTGTAGAGAGGTTTAGTGTTGGTTGGAGCTCATTTCCGCCCACTAGTCTTTTGCCACTCGCCGTTACCGAGCACATCAGCGGTGTGAAGATGACTTGAAGGCAGTGGTCGTGCTGAGGGTCGTCTATGTCGTCGAGGTATGCATGTTCATCCGTCTTCAAATTGTATATCAGCATCTTGGAGGCATCGCCATCGAGTGCTATGATGTTGCCGGCGAGGCTGACTGGGCAGAGGTCAGTATCGAAGGAATGGATTTCGTGCAGGGACCCGTTGTCATCCAGATGCAGAAGCACAATTCTCTGTGACCTATATACGTGATCTCGATCAGCGATCATTCATGAGAGCGATGGGTACTCACAATGAAACTGCCATGCCCACTTCCAACTTTGGGTCTACATTCAGCTTCACCCCATGAATATCGCGCCTTTTGGCGACCACTCTGAGCACTTGTGCCCATGCGAGATATCCCATATTGTCAACACTGACCGGATTCTTTTTGATACGGTTAGCAGCCATTTGTGTCGTCCTGGTATGAATTTGATTTCGGAAACGGACGATCTGATAAACATTGCCTCACTCTTCGGGATCAGAGGAGAGTCTGCGAGCCAACATCTTGCTAATCGGTAGTGCGATGCTCAAGATCTGTATCATCGAGGGGACAAGGATAGTCATTCAGAATGATGTTGAGCTTGAATGCGTTTGTCCAGACGACGGGTAGCCTTGTGAGCGCGTTAAATCATTTGCATGTCTGTGATTTTTAGCAACCAGGATCGCAGGCCTAGGAAATACTCACCTGGCAGAGAATGAGGATATCAGGAATGGAGAGAAACTTGATAGTGTAGATCAACACATCGTCAGGTAAATCACAGAGAGTACTGTTCATGGATGTTGGTGTTCGCCAATTAAGCCGGTGACTAAACAATGACGTGACAATTTCCCACGCCTTCATGAACTTCGATGGTCTGAGTGTTACCCTTTAGAGAGGTAGAACTTTGTCACGGTAAGCTCACTGTTGAAGCTTGAGTATTATGTTCATACGACGAGCTGACAGTCTAGTCCTTTGTCCCAGCGGCTCAAGGACAAATGTTGTACAAGCGAAATTCTAACTTGCTCTCTGGTGCTCTCTGGACAGATTTTGAGCCACCCCTTGCTGCTGGTACATGACCATAAGAATGAGCAGGCAGAGCGTCGTGCAGTGACCCACATTTATCCTTCTGCTAGATGCTGACAGGTCTTTAACAATTTACCTCAGCCATACATCGCCAACTAGATGATCGCCCACAACCTGCCAGCGAGACTACTGTGCACGTTTCTCCCTTTTCGTCCCAGTACCCACAACGTTAGAACCATCCTTCAAAGTAGTCGGTGGCATCACTCAGTATTACGGACGGTTAATGCAGGTCACTGTAGCTGCCTTTGTGAGTATCATGTAAAACTTTCCGGACTATAATGCCATTACGTCCTTGGGGAATCGAACCGTGAACAGGGCGACGTCTCTATTAGCCACTGGACGTTGTCCTTTTCTCTTTCTACCTTCATCTTCTCGACTCAATGTCATATCTTTCGCTGTGTCAAAGGATTGTGGTGAGCGATTTTCTGAGTTATACACATTTCACGATAACCTTTCACAGTAAGGTCAGTCTTCCTGTTATCAAGAGACGAAAACCTTCCGATGCCCGTTCTCCAGCTTCTGTGGACCAATTTTTAAGCAACGTCTTCCGATTTAAGTGGTGTGCACTGAGATACCTCCCACGCTATCGTGCGAATCACAGATCGGTGAGCGCTCTTACTGCGTTTGATTCCTTTTGATGTAGACTGAATCCCCACACATGGGAAGGATGCCAGGAGTACGCACTGCAAAATTTTCAATCAGCTCAAAACATGACCTACCTTTAAAACATGGACAACCACAACACCTGTTAACCATATCCATCTTGTGATGGAGTCTTAATAAGAGAATCATTGCGGTCAATCTGATTGCCATTCCGCCTCAAATATAGTTGGAACCATGGTTGGGAGAAAGATAAATCGATGAAGTCAAATTGGTTCACTCCTGCTCTCATATATTGGGATGGAGTGCTGAAAAAAGGAACTCTAAGGTAGAATAAACGCAACAACCAGGAATCGAACCTGTGGTTTACCCATATAGGCTCTCCATTACACCACTGATGCATGCTTATCAAATCAGCAAATGCATAAAAGAGAATTACACCTCTATCTACCCATATACACCCAGGAATTGACAATGAGCGGTGCCTAAAATACCAGCCTAAAGGAGATATGCACCAGCAGGGAATTGAACCCCTACATGGAACATGAAGGTTAACCTTTCTGTTGTGGGAAGGACAACCAAAAACTTGATCCCTAAAACATTTAGAATGACAACAATGAAAGTTAAAGCCGAAACATCTTTGACCGAGTAAATGGAATTCATCTGTGAGATTGAGACTTGACTGATAAAACCTGTCATTGCAAAACTTCCTCCGAAATTCAAACCAGATCCCTGACAGTCACACACAGACTATGACCAGTTGGACTTCATATGCCATTAGTACAAGCAGTGATGATACATATCAAGCTATGTATTCATGAAGTCCAATGGAATTGACCCTCTTCCACAGTAGTGTACATTGGATGGCAGCTGAATCAAAAATTAGTGAGCATGAATGCTCACTCCTCCTGGGACTAATTCCTTCTGGCCTTCAACAGTACAAAAGCAAGATCAATCACAATTGAACTTATTCATGGGAGTCAGTAAGTCTAGAAGCATGCTCAACAAAGCACCCACTCACAGTTATCTGAGATGCTGGTGACCTGTTATTGATCTGGCAGCACAAGCCAGGCTGAGCCATGCAAAGAAGAGAATTGTGTGGGATAATGCTGGGATCAACTGGACATGCGCACACTTGAGAGTACAATTAATGCGAGATATACATTGGAAGCGAGGAGGGACCATGCAACTGGCCCTAGCTGAATGGATGCATGATGTCCGAATGAATCAGTAACTCCATAAATGGAGTGTGGTAGGTCAATACAAGACACAGCTTGAGAGACCTCCAAAGATATGGGAACACGGTCGTGACTTGACAGGACAGAAAGATATATGGCTGTAGCTTTAGCCAAGGAATAGGTATAGGCTAAAATTCTGGTGACACTCTGCAGACGCTGGTGCACTTAGCATCTTTACAAGCATAAGCATCTTATTGATGCACAAGTAATGGACAAAACAAATACAGCATGCAAAAGGATGATGGATTGAAGATACTGTATAATTACGTTCAGTATGAATGTCACATGTCCAGAGGCCTCATTCATATTCATAAAATAACCACCTGTCACATGTCCTTAAGCCTCATTCATATAGGTTTGGGGGTCACAAGTCCTAAAAACTATGTTATTTATGCAAAGTGTCAGAATTCTGCATTTTTGCCCTATTTTACTCTTTTTGTGTTCATACATCCCTAATGTATGCTGATTTTTGGTTGCATATTGGGTAAAAATTCTATTCGGATAAGAAAATCATTCAGACTTTTCATGAATGTCACAGTCCCAGTGCCCACATTCGTTCATTCGATAAGGTCCAGGGGTGTCACAGGTCACAGGCCATTCACTGTGATCATAATTATACAGTAGTAAAACTCTGAGACTTTGGAATTCGGACCCCTAAGCCTTCCAGTGGGACTCAAACCTGATGGTAGGCATTCAACATATTGCATCATGGAGGCAGATACTAGTACTTGCAGTTCTATCCTAACTCGCAATAGCACGGATGTTCTAAACCATTAAGACTCATATATTCTGGCTATAGCTGAACATTGTTGAGGTCTGTGTCTCACAGGCACTGTTGACCCTGCCAAAGGAGTGTATGGCTACACATGTGGGGCGAGGTGGTGTGGTGTAGAGGGTGATGGAGCCAGTGTGTACAACAAGGATGGTCGTCAGGGTGAAGACAACTTGTAAGCAGTGGTTGTGCTGAGGGTCATCTACGTTGTTGAGATAGGCACACTCGTCCATCTTCTAGTTGTAGACGAGTGTCTTTGAGGTGTCGTTGATACGCCGTCTATGCGTTCACACCTAGATTTTGCGATTTTGTAGCAATACAATTGCATAGCTATCCTGTACTAGTGATAATAAAAGGACTATAGCTGAGGCTTCGAGCTGATAGTCACAGTAGTATGCGACTAGTGGAGCCAGGACTTAGATGCGATACCACTAGTGGGTCAAATCTACCAGCCGGCCGTACTAGTGACTTGAATACTAGCCGGACTACTTAATATAAGGCCACTAGTCGATGAGTAACATGACTAGCGCACCAAACAAGGAGCAGAATACACAGATCTTGTGAAGTTCAGTCACTAGTAGACCGATCGGGGCAGAAACGCCTAAGTCAGGTTAACTAGTCACTCAGCAATCTCGAAGCAGGACTTAGAAATAAATTAGCAACGGATTAATGTTATGCCCAGATCCGACTAGTGCGATCAGATCTATTACAATCGGTACTAGTATAGCCCGGCTGCGCTTTCGATCATGGCCGACTATGGTTGCGAGCACGAGGATGTGGCTAGTCGTTCATCTCCGGCACTAGTGGCGCATTGCTGGGTCAAGAACGCGAGATTAAACCGCTGGCTGAGCTCCGTGGCTCACTAGTCATCCAATAGCAATTTCTAGACCGACTATTGCATGTTTATGCGCGGTATTTCAGGCCTAGCCAAGAAATCAGTACCGAAAATACCCCACTAGTGTAGTTGTTTGCGTCGCTTTGTACCTTTCTTTACAGTATATAAGTAGTAGAATAGCCACTCACAACGGGAGGCAATGCCATCCCTGCGATTGAGACCTACTAGTCAGTATCTAGTGCCCCAATTAAAGGCTTTTGTGCTTAACCTCGAACGAAGCAGCTACTAGTCACTAAGTTACCTATAGTATTGAGTGAATTGAAGTCCCTTTGAGTCTACTATTGTGTCCTGCAAAGGCCAAGAGTGCTCCAAAGTTAGTTCTTGCAGTTTCTCAAAGTTAAAGTATTATTCTTAGGCCAAGAGTGCCACTAGTAAGCCAGAGTGCGAACTAGTCAAGTGTTATCACTTGTAGGAAGTATTACAGGGCCAAGAGAGCCAATAGTCCAAACAGTCGGAGTCCCAGTGAGCGCAGTAGCTCAAAACCAAGTCACATTCATTCAATTGTGTCTTACCCACCCCACTAGTGTGAGTAGTACGCTTGTAAAACTCACTAGTAACGAATAAAACGTCTTTTGAACAACCTACCTTGATTATTGAGTCTGCAGAGTGCTTCTATCATACTCGAAACACCTGAATTCAATCAATTGGTGATAGTGTAGAGTGTAGAGAGGTTTAGTGTTGGTTGGAGCTCATTTCTGCCCACTAGTCTTTTGCCACTTGCCGTTACCGAGCACATCATCGTCATCAAGGGTTATGACATCGTCAGTGATGCTGACTGGGCAGAGGTCGATATGGATAGAATGGATTTGTGCAGGGACCCATTGAAAAGCACATGCAGAAACACGATTCTTCATAGCCTCAGGCTGTAAACATCAGCGGATCATTCATGACAACAATGGGCACTAGCGATGATACTGATATTCCCCCTTCAGACTCTGGGTCTGCATTCAGCGTCACCATAGTGAATATTGCGCTTTCTGGAGACTATTCAGAGCACTTCTGCTACCGGGTGATATCCCAAATGGTCAGGATGGACAAGATCTCCACAGATATGGTTAGCAGCCATCGTTGTCCTCATCCTGCTGCAAATATAATTTCAGAAACAGGTGATCCGATAGAAGTGGTCTTGCTTTTAGGTGTTTGAGGGAAGCCAACACATTGCTTAATACTATTCCAAAGGCGTGACACATGCAATACCCAAGATCTATATTGTTGAGGGGGAAAGAATAGTCATTCACAAAGATGTCTGACTTCAATGTGTTTCTCCAGATGATGTGTAATGTCATGAGCACACTGAAATGTTTGCATGTCTGTAATAAACAGCAACCATGATTGTGGACTTGAGTGATGCTCACCTGTCAGAAAAGAAGCATGTCGGAAATGGAGAGAAAGGTGACGGCATTAGAATGTATGGCATGGACATTTGAGTCAAGAAGCATCACAGGCCGATGAAGCTGATGACACAGAACTATTTCCCATGCCTTCCTTACCTTTGTGAAGAGCGAAAACTTTGATATTATGCAAGTTTGATCCTTTACGATGTGGAACTGCACCACTGTAGGCTTGATTTTGACTCTTTACATGACCTGGCTGCGTATTCCTTTCTTTGTTAGGATCTTGTTATGAGGATTCGCAGAAACCCATGGGTCTAGACGGCGAGGATGGCCAGCGACTCTGTATTTGTTACCCTCTGCCTGGTACAGAATTGAATCTGGGAAGCAGTGCATTCAATAGACTATATTATTTTACAGTTGTATACAAACATCCTGGTGTAACATTTCTCCCAGCCCCTTAGGTATGTCATCTGTTGGTTGTCTGTTCCATTCTCTAGCTGTCATATTTCTCCTTCCGCACAGATGGAAGCAATTTATTGTTTATAGCATCGATATTCCCTTCCTTTACATGACTGGCTGGGTACACATGACTGCCTATCAGATTGACCATAGCTTGCTTTTCAGGGTAAGTCACATGAAGCAAAGTGAAGGCATAAGAATCTGACCAGCTGTTCATGCTACACCAGACCATCAGTCACCAATGAAAGTATATTATGTAGTGCAGTGGCGAGGCACTCAGAGCGATATCAGTGGGGGCATATTCATACTCTTGGAACATCCCTCAGACCTTCAAGATAAGTCTGATTGGCGGAAGGCAGTGATGTGCTCGGTAACGGCGAGTGACAAAAGACTAGTGGGCGGAAATGATCTCCAACTGGCACTGAACCTCTCACAACTCTACACTATCACCAATTGATTGAATTCGGGTGTTTCGAGTACGATAGAAGCACTCTGCAGACTCGATAATCAAGGGAAGTTGTTCAAAAGACGTTTTATTCGTTACTAGTGAGTTTTACAAGCGTACTACTTGCACTAGTGGGGTGGGTAAGACACAATTGAATGAATGTGACTTGGTTTTGAGCTACTGCGCTCGCTGGGACTCCGACTGTTTGGACTATTGGCTCTCTTGGCCCTGTAATACTTCCTACAAGTGATCAACACTTGACTAGTTCGCACTCTTGGCTTACTAGTGGCACTCTTGGCCTAGAAACTGCTCCTTACAAGTGATAACACTTGACTAGTTCGCACTCTAGCTTACTAGTGGCACTCTTGGCCTAAGAATAATACTTTAACTTCGAGAAACTGCAAGAACTAACTTCGGAGCACTCTTGGCCTTTGCAGGACACAATGGTAGACTCAAAGGGACTTCAATTCACTCAATACTATAGGTAACTTAGTGACTAGTAGCTGCTTCGTTCGAGGTTAAGCACAAAAGCCTTTAATTGGGGGCACTAGATACTACTAGTCACTCGCAATCGCAGGGATGGCATCGCCTGCCGTTGCGAGTGGCTATTCTACTACTTATATACTGTAAAGAAAGGTACAAAGCGACACAAACAGCTACACTAGTGGGGTATTTTCGGTACAGATTTCTTGGCTAGTCACGAAATACTGCGAAAAAGCACGCAATAGTCGGTCTAGAAACTGCTGCTGGATGACTAGTAAGCCACGGAGCTATGCTAGCAGTTTAATGTCGCGTTCTTGACCCAGCAACGCACCACTAGTGCCGAGGATAAACTACTAACCACGCTTTCGTATCCATAGCGCAGTTGGCCGTGATCGAACATGCAGTCTGGCTAGCCTCGTGTCTGATCGTAACAGATCTGATCGCACTAGTCGGATCTAGATGCGAGGTTAATCCGTTGCTAATTCATTTCTAAGTCCTGCTTCGAGATTGCTGCGCAACTAGTTAACCTGACTTAGGCGTTTATGCCCTGATCGGCCTGCTAGTGACTGGACTTCACGAGATCTGTGTATTCTGCTCCTTGTTTGGTGCGCTAGTCGCGTTACTCGTCTACTAGTGGCCTTATATTAAGTAGTCCGGCTAGTATTCAAGTCACTAGTACGGCCGGCTGGTAGATTTGACCCACTAGTGGTATCGCATCTAAGTCCTGGCTTCACTAGTCGCATACTGCTGTGACTATCAGCTCGAAGCCTCAGCTATAGTCCTTTTATTATCACTAGTACAGGATAGATATGCAATTGTATTGTTACAAAATCGCAAAATCTAGGTGTGAACGCGTAGACAGCGTATCAGCGGTACATTTTCTTTCCACATGCTATCACTTCTACCCAATGACCTCAGAGCTAGAGATCAATGTTCAACCACCACATGCCTCATCTTTCTCCTGGTGCCTTCACCTGCACATCCACTGGCTATTCTATTTGGGTCACTCTCTTGACTGCCTAAATCTGGGTAACTCATAGTTGAGCCAGCATGTCAGTTAACTTCTGCTTCGCCTCACTGGTATCTATGATTAACTTCAGGCCACACTCTTTGCCTGGACTACTTTTGATGGGGAGAGCTGATATGCCAGCATATGGTAGAAAAGTCTTCACAAGGACATCATCACTGTTCATGAGAAGGGCTCGGTACAATTGTATGGTGCTCATATCCTTCCCATGAACCTGGGCAGAGGAACGATGATGAGCCTCCAGGCTCTGTACACTCAGAATTCATGGATTTATCCATTCATCACCCAATATCTTCAAAATGACTCTGTTACAATCCCCACATACTCCATAATACCACCAGCTCTTGATAATACCGCAGATTTTCGCATTATATGACACACACCCTCAGATACAATCCTAAAACCGTGACATCCATACTCCTTCAACACTCCATATCCATCCCATCTTGTTTCGCATCATAATTGCCGTATTCCATCATGGTAAGGCACCTTTGATCACAAATCATCCCAAAACAGAATTGCCACATCACTTCCCATCACTGCAGGATGCATCAATCAATCACTTAATGAAATGATGTGATTGCCGCGGCCACTCATCCATCCACAATATTTTGAGCACACGGCCACTACAGACCGCGTTTTACTAAGGCTGTTACTTCGCCAAGACTTGGAGAAGACATAGACCCAAGCGTACACCTCAGTACAAAAGACATACCCCACCAGTCCGCAGCTAAACAGCACCTCACGATCTGTTCATCGCTCAAGAAAGCCATATGGTTTCCGTCCATACACGGCAATGTCAATGAGTTGCTGTTACTTTAGAAGTCAAGATACCATATGTTTACTATGGCTTTTACAAAGCCAAGGACTTACAGCCTTACTAAGGCTTAGATTTGTATTCTATTTATAAAATCGGACTTGTAGTATAAAAACTAGCTAGAAAATGTCGTTTAGCCTCAGTGAATGGACCACAGTTCACGCCTAGTTGACCAGTTCCAGTATTAGCAGTCAGCCATGGTGATGAACCTAGAGACACCTGTGAGCAGAAAACACAAGACCTATAACGGCAAGTGTAATCAAACACAGAATCTGAAGGCAGGTTCTAGCGAGTCTAGTCTTGCACCTCCGTGTGGTGACTGTAGCTTCCTAGGTGTGTAGTGAAGTATTGCTATGGGTGTTATGACTCCCTGAAAGTGTTTCAGAGACCCAAGGTATGTATGCAAAGTTTCCTGGAAGGGAAGTGATGCGTAAACGTGGATGTGTGCTGAGCGAGGCAACCTAGATGTGGTGCAAACTATTGGTGTTGGAAACCTAGCTGCGGTTCCAGTAGAAGACTTTCTTCTATAGTGCTCGGTCTATGCGAACTTTAATACAGAAACGCTGACACGGAGCTGGTTTAACTACAGAAAACTAGTTAGTGTCGTTCCCTAATACAGGAACAGTAAGCTGTGGGTGTTAGAGACTAAAGATCTGGAATCCTAGCTATGGATTACCCTTTGAAGTCTGCAAGTATGCGAGCTTTTTAGGAAGTGAGGATGACAAACAAGGGAAACGTTTAGAATATCCTTGTTTGGTTTTTAGACAAGAGTAAGCAAATTAAGTTGGTTAACACTTGGTAAGTCGCGAGCGGAATACTTCGTGAAGTGTTGTATCTCTTAAGGATGTAGAGATGTTAACTTTAATTCATGTGTATTGGGGTAGTATGCATGGTGGATGTATCTCCTAGAGGGGATTTTCTCTGTCCTTTTCTATCTACTTTCTGCTATCTTTTATACTGCCAACTAAATCCTCGTAAGTCAGCAAGATTTGTTTAGTCTTAGTAACCGTAGTACACTATTAGTGAGCGTAGCGAACTATTTGTAACCATAGTTTACTATACTAGACATTATTGTACTGAGTGTTGCACATTTAAAAGTTTGTGTAGTTAACTAAACTATGGAACGCTACTAATCCATATACTACTTACTCATCCAAAGTTAAAATATCACCAATCTTCCTGTATTATTATATCCTCAGGATGCGTCCACAAGGTGCCAGGACTGTGCCGTTAGAAAACCATAGCCATGCATAGCAGACACGTAGTTAACACTCATGACCATATGGCTGTGTCCACATGTGAAGGCCTAGAATTGTGATGCGTTTTCAATTTACTGTGGAAGGATTGTCGATCAATGTGCCTTGTGGCACAATGACTCAGACATATTGAAGGGAAAGTTCACGAGGAGTGGTTTGTTTAAGATGATTTGACCTGTGCCGAAGTTGCAACAATTGGTTTACTGAAAGTCCATGCAAGGGAGGCACGCGATAAATTAGAGGTTGTATCCACGATTTCAGAGCGCACAGAGCCTGGAGGCTCATCAACGGTTCACTCCAAGTTTCTATTGCCACTTGCTTTCTCTTAACGTTGTTGGTTACACTTCGTACTGTGCCAATACACGAGTCTCACATCAATAACTTGCTTTTGGCTTTTAATGCCGCAACATCGCTTCACTTTCACCACATAGGATTGTTTTATCGCTTTCATCTTCTACATCACCATCATTTTCATCACCCAGTTCAGTATAGGATCATATTGCCTCCGTGTAGGCCCAGTTCTGCATCATTCTCCATAGGATCACCCTCATCATCACCATCATTCAGCATTTCCATACCTCTATTGCCACAGCATCCCTCTCTTAGCCACAGTTGCCACGTTTTCCCCCAGTTTCTCTCAGTTCCAATGCAGTTTCTGCACCTTAATTGCTGTTGTTTTGACTCTCTTTGCTAGGATTACCATCTAGAGCCATTCACTAGATCAATTCCGCATTTTCCAGATCATTTCTGTGTTCTCCAGGTCATTTCCACACTTTCTAGACCGTTTTCTTGTTTCCCTCACAGCTTCTTGGTATTCATGTCATACCAGATTCCGTTCCATCTCGTTTATCGAGATCCCTCCTGGCTTACAGCCAACGTCTATTAGTACTCATTGACCAAGAGTACTACTTTGCTGACTGAAAAGTCGCAGTGTATCTTGCATTATTGAAGAATTTACTGCACGGAGGTGCCCTGAACCCACTCGCACACACAATCGCCTTGATTGCCATGTTACCACGTTAATTATCCAATCTTGTTCCTGAGTTGGTGTTGCCATTGCCATGGAAGTCCAGGCTCATCAATGAACAATTGTATGCCATTGATACCACATTGAAAAAAGATGATGCTCGGTAGATTGTGCCTTCATCCTCCTATATCTAGGTGATTACTCTCACTCAGAATGGTGGTATAGCTGTTAATCAATAAATGATTGCAACAGCCTTAAAGCATGAATGAAGTCATCATAGGTTATACTAAATCATTGGCAGGCACCCGTTCTATCAGCCATGCTGGTTCAATTTTTGGCTAGGAAGATTTGGAACTGAAATTTTTGAAACAGATGCAACATCATCATAGATGCCACATCTTGTATGCTTATGTCAGGTGTGCCCAAGTGCCATGCCATATAATCATGGATGTTGTTGGCCATTGGAATAGTTGGCTTTGCTGACAACCGTGCCCTCATAAAAGCTTTGTGACTTGGTCCTTATGGAGACTGACTACTTTGTTGGTTCCATCCTGTATGTATCACTATTTTTCTGGCCCTGTTCATTCGTGGGACCATCTTAATTTAATCCATGATCAGTATTGATACAATCACTTGTTCAAGGATGGTCTTCTACTGGTTATCAGTGCCCCCCAGGTAGCCAATAACCAGTGACCTTTTGGTTTCAAAGACTCCCTGGCACAATCACTCCGATTCATGACCTATATATCATCCTGGGTTGATATCATACATGATGGGGCATGTAGCTGGACAGCCATGTATACAAATTAAGTATAGGATTCTACAAAATTTACATTTCATCTGTCTGCAACAAACAAATCTAAAGTGTGCAGTATAGTGTTAAGGTGTACATTTTCCTAGATTTGCTTGTATCTCATCATTTTGTTGGACATGGGTTCAAAGATTAAAATAAATAGATATATGCAGAGAGTGGTCATAAATCAAACTGTCATCCCTGGTGCTTCGAAATTGATGGTCCCCTGCATTGGAAATGTATTCAGTGGGGAATGCTCAGTCGAATATGGATTGCCAGGTGTGGATCCCAAGCTGAGTGTGGGGTTGCTGACTACTTGCCAGGTGAGGCTACCTGGACAAGAGCTTATCCTGGGGATGTTGCTACCGCTGAGCTCAGAACTAGAGGCAAACATGTCAGGAGAAGCGGCCTTCTGAAGATTCAGCAGTAGGTGGGTTGTAAGAACACCTACTGCAGCATGAAAAGGGCTATGGAGTCTATTGGATATAACTCAAAATAAAAACAGGAAAGCACACACCCATAACTGAACCATGGTATCTTGGTCACACCCTAATGAAGGACATCAGACAATTGAAGCAACCATCTCGGAAATATGGAATACGCATGACAACCATAAGATTTGTTGAATACCAAAATACATGATATCCTAAGAAGCGGGATTAGAAGGCGAAGGACAGGATAGACCAAGAACACATGCTAGAAAATACAAGATATTGTCACAAAGCAGAAGAGAATAGAGGGATACATGACATCCCTTTTGAATCCTGTCCACCATTGATTCTAATGTCTTGAAAAGTGCAAATCCTAAAAGGAAGCCTTCATAAGCAGTTGCTTGGGGAGATTGAACAGGTACTTCCACTGCAACAGCTGAATAACTTACCAGGTACCCATTGAGCCCATTCGATACCAGAGTGCACGTCCGGACATCCTGGTAGAGGTAAATGGATTACATCAGCAATCATAGCTATTCTTCGAATAGCATTATGAGCTAAAATCCATGAGAACCCAGTGATGGAACCCACAAAGAGTATGCTGTTAAATACGACAACCTAGGTAAGGGGTGGGCGGGTCAACAATTGGATCCCAGAGCACCGGGAGAAAACAGCATACCCTTTTTGAGCACTTGAAGAGGGCATAGATGCGCAACTGCATGATAATTTTGATGGACCACAGGCTAATGGCACCAGTGACTCGTGTAATTGTGTCCATGGCTATGCATCTGCTCAAGCTTGGTATCAAAGCAGTAGGTAGATGTGGAATACAAGAACTCACAGGTTGTCAGATGTTATTCTGGGAATCGAGAAGACATGAATCTGTACAGTGTCGAAGAGAAGCAGCGCTATGCTGTAATATCGAACCTGAAAGGGTGTCAAGGGTAAAATTTAAAGAGCAGGAAAAGCCTTCACACCCATAGAAACATAATTTTTCCAATGTTTCCTTTCCATGGCTGTCGAATATCAGGTAAATTCTAAATCATTTTGACCATGGTCCCTCGTACTCACCCAGATATAGCGGATCTGAGAGCACACAGTCAAAAAAGGCACATAGATGTCGAGAAACTACACACCTCATCTTCCAGTGTCACAACTTCAATAGCATCAGAACAGAGCATTAGAATTTGGGATGGAATACTTGCAATAGTCATGTATTATCCAAGTCAGGCCCACAACTGGTACAGAATGAGTCCTGAAAAATCCAGAAGAAAGAGACAAGAACTCATGGACGGCATGTAAAGGGATCAAGTTACCTAGGTAAAGGGCGGCGAACTCATTTTCAGATTCACCAGACATTGTAAGAGCTGTGAGCCATTCCCAAGTTAACTGGTTTATATATAGGACTTCCCATGACCACACTGCAAACTTCGCCAGGCACGGAATGAGTCAATTGCATATGAACTAGCTTACAGGGTGCAGTAACCGCTTGCCATGATTGGATGAGAGCATTATGCTTCTATCAAGTTCGACTCATCACAGGTACCGAAATGAATTGGTAGCAAGGAAGTCAATTAAGTAGTGGAGCATCCGAGATATCACAACAAATGACAGCATCAGAAGGTTCAGACATAGCCACAGAGGAGAGGAGGCAATTAGTACTGAATAAACGGCTTGACCACGAGTTGCAACGTTGATATTCGGTTTTTGCCATCATATGTGAGAATCATTTGGTCGGTGTTGGACCAGTTGATGTTGGATTTTATAATCTTTGGACCAGCATTTGTTGTCAGCAAACCCCACATGCCCATGATTTCACCCTGCATCAACGTGTTCTACACTTGGTTCTTGCTTAGTTCTAACTTCGCTCTAAAGGATGTAAGTTACAAACAGTGCTATACTCATGGGAGCTTGCCTCGTCTTTTGTTGTGAGCAATTTCTGTCGTATACGATTCAATGATTTCTTTACTTACCTGGAGACTAGCAGTCATTGAGAGTTTGCTCTGGAACCGGCTCCTTGAAAAGGCCCCCCACAGGACAGCGACATGAGGAAAAAATTCTGATCTCGCACTGTTATCAAGTAGCATCACAGCTGCAGGCATTCGAGATCGAATCTCATGCAAAGCGATCAAACTTGAGTGAAATCTCGGTTCCGACCCTCCTGATCCAGTGTTGAGTTGATTGTTCAATCTCGATCTTACACGTAAGAGGTGTCATGTCCCGAATTACCCTGATATGACGCCATCCGGTCTTTAGTATGAGAATGTTCAACGTTTGGAACTTAGCACACTTGCAAACTGTCATGCACTGGATTTCTGTTAAATACTTGAAGGTTCAAATGTTCAAGTCAGAGAAAACAGTACAAAAAAGATACCGAACTCAACCGAACTGACATACTGTTGGGAATAGGCATCTGCAGGCACAAAGAATGTGATGGAAATGGCTCGAACGAATGTATATTCGTGGACAGATACGTAGGTGGTGGTGGTATGAAGCCAAGAAATGGTACTGGGGCTTGAATCAAGACTTTACGGCCTGTGTCACGAAGCTACTATTTGTTGGATTTAGAATTCATCATGCAGATGGGGCGTAAAAGAAAGTGAAGCGATCTTCCTGCCGTGGAAGAATACATGCAGCCCCCTATTTGCGATGAGTTAGCTGCAGGAATCAAAGATTACCAGCGAAATTACTTTCGCATTCCTTCGAAAGGGATTCAAACTCTGCCAGTAGTAGACACAATATATGCAATATATCATGAAGGACATATATCTTGACTGTCCCGGACTCTCCTGATCTCGTCAGGTACTGCACGCTGGGTTTCATTTCCAATGAGCCTCATAATGAAAGCGGGTGAAGATCTCTGTACACGGCAACCAACTGAAAAGTGTAATGAATTATAACTGCAAGAAAAGAACAAGCCATGCCATATTTATTGATCCTTCGAATGGGATTCAAACCCTGATAGTAGATATAGCAATGTATGTACCCAGTATGCCATGAAGGGGCTATATTTTGACTACGGTGACAGCTTAGGCGACTCGTCTGAAACTGATCCACTGAAGTCCGGGTTATATCAAAGCTTTCTGAGAAGATTTGGTGAACGTGGTGGTCCCAGTAAAACAGCAGTGGTGAGTGTGTTGCAGCCATAGTGGCTTTGCTGATAGCGCTGCTGCGGGATGGGTTTGCGACACTTGAGAATTAGTAGGTATTACAATGACTAGAAATAACAATTAAGGAGCCTAGAATATTTGTTGTCACTGACATGAGTACTGAGTTTGGAACCAAGGTAGATAGTGAAGATTATGAGTGCGAGGAAAGCTGTACTATGTACAGGCTAAATTTCGAGTAAAACTCTTTAGACGCCGGTGTACTTAGCATCTTATTGATGCACAAGTAATGCAAGAAACAAACACCGTGTGCAAGGATGACGGATTGAAAAAAGAAAAACTGGCAGATTTCGACAATTTGACTATGCCTTCCAGCGGGATTCGAACCTGATAGTAGACGTTCAACACAGTGCGTCACAGAGGCAGATACTTGTGGTTCTATCCTAAACAAGCAAGGCACATATATTCCAACTACAGCTGTACAATTGTGATCTTCCCAAACCCTGACTCTAGGCCAATCCTCCCAAGGTATTCATCATAATCCAACGTGGTCCAGTTATTGAGGCTGTTCATGCAGACCTCACAAACGCAGACCTAGTCGGGGGGGTTGAGTGGACCGGGGAAGACAGCTGCGATGAGCGTCTCGTAGCTGTTGTGCTCCTCCAAATGTGAGACCATGGTGCGGTCGTGTGGGTGGATCCGTACAGCAGTGTCCCGCTTTCCAAGGATTACGTCGGTGCATCGAAGAGCCCCATGATGGGATGATACCTTGCTACTAAGAGTTGGAGGAAAGGAAGAGAAGGAGTAGAGCTCCAGCGAATTGAGCTCTGATGCCCATGGGTTGTCGCTCTGGGAGCGGACGAGGATCGATGTCAATGTCACGCTGGCGCCGTGGACCCAGCTGAAGGAATGTGTGGATATGCTGGTGGGGTGGGGAGGGCTGGTATAGAGGGCGATGGAATGGGTGCAGACAACGAGGATGGTGGCCAGTGTAAAGACGACTTGATTACAATGATCGTGCTGGTTGTCACCGACGTCGTCGAGGTGGGCTTGCTCCTTGGTCTTCCAGTTGTTGATCAGCATCTTGGAGACATCGTCGCTGAGGGATATGACGTCACCAGTGATGTTGACTGGGCAGAGGTTGCTGTCGATAGAATGGATCTCATCCAGTGTCCCGTTGTCATCTAGGTGCAGGAGAGCGATTCTCTGTGACCTACATACGTAAGCTATCATTTATGAGAGCGATGGTCACTTACAATGACACCGCGATACCCGCTTCAGACTGGATCTGCATTCAGCTTCACCCCAGTGAATATCGCGCCTTTTTGCGACCACTCTGAGCACTTGCGCCCACCTGCAACATCCCATATTGTCAGCACCCATTTGTGTTGTCGTCCTGGTACAAATATGATTTCAGAAACGGGCGATCCGATAAGAGTCGTCTCGCTCTTCGGGTTTAGACAAGAGTCCGCGAGCCAACGGGACGCTAGTCGGTATGCCTGACGTGTTCGATGCTCAATATTTGCATCGTTGAGGGAGAAAGGATAGTTATTCAAGACGATGTCAACCTTGAACACGTTTCTCCAGACAATACATAGCCTTGTGAGTGCGTTGAACCGTTTGCATGTCTGTGGTTTTTAGCAACCAGGATCGCAGGCCTAGGAAATACTCACCTGGCGGAGAAAGAGGATATCAGGAACAGAGAGAAACGCGATGGTGTAGATCAACACATTGTCAAGCAAGTCGTAGAGAGTACTGTGCATGGACATCATGTCCAGCCATGAATGGGCCGATCAAGCCGGTGACTAAACGCAGGCGTGACAATTTCCCATGCCTTCATAAACTTTGAATATTTTGTATGAGTGTTACCCTTTAGAGATGTGGAACTTCATCACAGTAAGCTCACTCTTGAAGCTTGAATATGATATTCACCCAATGGGCTGACAGTCTAGTCCTTTGTCGTAGCTGTTCAAGGACATTGAATGTTGTACAAGCCAAATTCTAGCTTGCTCTCTGGTGCTCTCTGAACCGAGTGTGGGCTGACCGTCGCTGCTCGTGTATGACAGCAAGTATAAGTAGGCATAGCATTCTACCATAATTTACGTTTATCATGCCACAAGGTACGGACGCTCTCTAACATTTCACTCCAGACAGTTGCCAACTAGATGCGATTATCGATACACATTCAATGGTTACATCTCTCTTGCAACATGCCTTACAACGCTAGGGAAAAATGTAATGAGTGGAGAAAAATACTCTCCTTTCTGCTTAGGACGATAATTGAACCAAAAACATCTTACAAGCCCCATCGATTAAGCAACGAGGAATCGAACCTCCATTGGAACCACATACACGTACCGTTATACCACTGTTGCTTGCTCCTGAAACATATCTAGAGCTAACAACTCGTGCCCAAGTGTATTGAATTTCCCTGGTGAAAATACAAATTAGATGGACAGACATTCACGAAAAAGGTGCTGAGGCAACCGCACACACCGGTGGAGAATCGGACCAGACAGAGGCGCTGTAGAGGGGATAACAAAGACTTGATCCCTACCGCATGATGAAACACTTCACCACAAACGATGGAGACCCTAATCAGAATGAGTTAACATGATCGGCTCAAGCAATCAAGCAATTGTATGTCTGTTTGTCCATCGCTGACTCTCAGCTGGCTTCAGAGATAGATCATCCATCGCTGTCCAGACCTTCCTCTATCGCCCTACTTTCAATCATCCAAGGACTCGGCATCGAACTTGATCTTGACGGCAAGTTTATCCAGTCATGCTAAGAAGTGTGTTTCCATCTGCATTGAATATACCCAGGAATGACACGTACCTTTGTTTTGGGAGAAGGTTAAAATGCAATAAGGTGTTGCTATAAAACCTTATCCATGATTCCCACCACAACTTTGCCTCTCCAGAAGTCTTGTGCGCTCAGTATCGGTGATCCTCCCCATGACCTGCCAGCTAGAATACCATGCATTTTTATCCATCGTTGGATATTCCGACGTTCGATTCCTCCTTTGACCAGATACAATGAGGCGGCATCGGTTCGGATTCCGGACACTTATTGCAGGATATCAAAAGTCACTGTCAATGCCATTTCGAGTGTGCATGGGCAAAAAACAGGCCTGATAGGTGGAAACGTGGATACGTCCTTATGGAATCGAACCCCAAACATGGAGAAACCTCTGTTAGCCACTAGACATTGTCCTTTTCTCATATTTGATCGTTCTTCTGAACTTGTCACATGTCATATGCTGAAGGGTTCCAGTGGACACTTTTCTTGATTCCGGGAAACAAGTTTGAAACAAGTTATACCCCTGTCAGGATACACCTTCAAAGTAAGGTCCGCCTGCTCTCAAGAAACATGCTACAGCGAGTGAAAGCCTTCCACTGGTCCTTTTCTCCAGCTTTGGTAGGCTTGGTTTACACTGAATCCCCGCAGATGGGAGTGATCCCAGGAGTGAGCGCTGCAAAAATTTCAATCCGCTTGAAACACGACTGGATCACATACCTCTGAAATATAGAATGTCTGGTAAGCATATCTGTCTCGTGATGGAGTCCTAGTATTCTGTAGATGGAAGCTGTCTGACTCAAAATGCAGCCATGCCACCTCGAATACCGCTGTAACCATGGACAACTCTGAAGGCACATTTGGGGAAAAGCGATGAAGAAAATTACTTCTGCTCCTGCTATCATATACTGGGATGGGGCACTGAAAAATTGTACTCTAGGACAAACTACAACAACGAGGAATTGAACCTCTGGTTTACCCATGTAGGCTCACTGCTACACCACTGCTGTGTGCTGATCAAGCTGTCAAATGTATCATGGAGAATCCTACCGGTGTATACCCAGGAATTGACGATGAGTGGTGCATAAAAAACCAGCCTCAAAGAGATATGCACCAGCAGGGAATTGAACCCTACATGGAACGCGAAACCCTTTCCGCTGTAGGAGGGACAACAAAAACTTCATCCCTACCGTATCAAGAACAATGGAGGTAAAGAGTAAATGGAACTCATAGGTGAGACGAGATATACGTATCAAGTGATGTCTTCATGCAGCCGGGCTTGAACCTCTTCCTGGTAGTATTCTACATCAATCGAATCAAAGGTTCCGAGTCCTGTGTATACAGGTCTCAGTCTTATGCGGTCCTGAGGGTTTGGGTGATAGTGCATTTTCATTATTTCCGAGGTTTATCCATGTACATGTCATCTCAGCTCGGCAGCTCTCGGCATGATTCAACTGAGCATTGATGCCCTTTTGCCATTGGTCCATGGTTCCGTTTGTCCCTCCGCTTTCTTTTATGTCTTCTGCAAATGTTAGATCACGTCGCTATTGGATGTGCTATTCTGTAGTAACTAAATATGTCGCTACTAATCAGTAACAAATTTTACACTCTGATTCCAATGGCCTGTTACTAACTGCTTTTCAACACCACCTCCTTGAACATTTCGCACTGACACACAGTACGAACATCGCCGTGAAAGATTTCACAAGAGCTAAAATATGTCCAGTGCGAATATCTATCACTGCCAGTGCTGTGGTGGTCAGGGCATTGTATCACATCGGGTTTCTTCATGTTTCAGTAAGCAAGGTATCTCCATACGCGATGAAAGCTCATTGTCAATGTTCTACGCAGTGCATAATGTCAAGCACGGCATAGTATAGATGACCCCCATCGAAGCTGAGCACAAACATGTTGTATGGTCGCTGGTAACGCCGATATTCAAGTTGAGTCCAAGAGAAAAAGTCGGCGTCGATGACCTATAGCAGGAAGACATTGGGAAGACTTGAAGAGGTACGTTCATCACTTCTTTTCTTTGTTTCTCAATCTCACGACTATCGCTAGTCATCGTCTTGCTTCCACCATTCTCAATATCCAATGCTTCTGGTTTGTTATCTTCCATCCAGAGCTGACGCTGAAGACACGTATGGTCCCACCTATCATACTCATGCACAACCAAATGATACGGCTATCCAAATCGTGGAACCTGCTGGCATCTATGATGACCGATAGTCATTGGGCTTGGAGCCTGGCGAGGTCTTTCGACAGTGGAGCCACACAGTTTTAAGAAGCAAGGGTGATGTTGTCCTGAAGAGGACACACCTTTCACAGTACCTTGAATGCAAATCTTTAACTAGTAAGTCATGCATCTGTTGCATGGTTCTTTGAGAACTCAAATCTTCACTTGTTGCAGATCAGGCCAATGTGTGATGTGCTTAGGTTGGAATTGCCAGGAACTGATCTCGGTTTTCTCAACCATCGACTGATGGTCGTAGGCTGTTAAGATGCGAGACTACATGTGTTGCCTTCCCCTTTGTAGTAACGAATGCGACGGATAACATAGGTGCCATATTGGTTCAGCATGAACAAACAGTTGATTATGTTAGATCCTCAAAAGACTGGACCAAAACACCACCTACGCCTATGCCACTAGAACTGTTGTCATAACACCACGGATCATACGCGACTCTACGACCAAATGTTCCCGCCTCGAGAATGACGCTTACTTGCAGTGCCAAGGTGTTCATTGTGAAATGCTGCATCGACATTCTATCCTTGCAGGTGAAGAAGCTTATGACTTTGAATAGAAAGTCTCACTGACGCCTTCTTTCACATTGCTCTAAGGTTTCAACGACCACAGCACTACATGCGAAGTTGGCTCCTGCCGGCTCTACCTCATAATCATATTTCCCTCTCTACTTAGATAATCTATCTGCTTCATGTCTCAGCCAAATGGTCTTGTAAGTTTAGACATGTCTATTCAGAAATTGCTTCATGTCTCTGTTGTACTAAAATGTGAGTGTCCTGATTTCAAGCAACAGATTATCTTACTTACAATGGAATAACATTTACGGGCAGGGCCTTCTCCGTCATTATTCCTTAGATCACGAGTAACATTGCTTCAGGTCAGTTCTGATCTTCGGTCTGTACCATTCACCATGTCCAGTCATCTTGTTGATGCTCATCATCGATGCCTTCCTGAGCTATTGCGTTCAAGGTAAGGGTACTGCTATTTCTTTGATTTCTCACTCCTTGCTCTGCAGCTCGCATCTACATTTGCCAGTAAGCTATCATGCTTGTGCTCTGTCATCGGCTTTACTTATAATTCTCTTCCTAGGCTTATCCCGATGGGCAGAGCAAGCACACATTTTGTTAATTTCTATGTACTGGCATGACAGGTATGGGCTTGACGCTCCGTCTTTCTTTTGCTCGCTCTGTAGTCACATCGGCCCCTCACTGGATTAGCTGTTTTGCAATACCTGATGATCTTCTGCACTGACACCTCAACCAATGAACCGCCGTTGAGCTCTGCGATGAGTTTATGTTCTTTTGCTCTCAGCGTACAGTTCTCAATACCCCCAACCCGGCCCTTACATGGCGCAGGTGTCAAATACAGCAGGCCTGTACGTTCTGTCGATAATCCTCATGCGGCCATCACCGGCCTCTTTATGAATTAAGTGGAAGGAATCTGCAGGTTCGTGTTGTCCCCCCCACAGGACTCGGACATGCCGCGCTCCGCGATGGCCCTCCACTTCATACTGAGTGAGAAGGCTCACTCCTACTGGGTCTGATTCCTTCCAGCATTCATTTTGTGACAGTAATGTTTAGTCGACCGTGATTCCACATAAACTGATTTGATGGGAATCAGTAACTATAGAAGTGCGCCGTACAAATTACCCATTCACATTCATCTGAGATACTGGAGACCTGTTGTCAAATTGGCAGCACAAGCCGGGCTGAGATTGATAACCCATGTTTTGAAAAGAAGAGAGTTATATCGGGTAATACAAGGCTCAGCCAGAGATCTAAAGCGAACAGGGATGATGCAGCTAACCCTAGCTTGATGTATGCATGATAACCCAATGAGTTAGCAATATAGAATGTGGTAGGTAAATGCGAGATGGCATTGAGAGACCTCCAAAGATCCAGGAGTGGTGTCGCGACTTGATGGGACTAAGAGATATACAGGCAAAGCTTTAGCCAAAGAACTGTAGAGAGAACGAATCTGCAGAATCATGCTCCGTCAGTAGTCCTGCAATAAGTACTTGCCTGCATCAAACTGCAGGTTGACGTACACATCTGGCTGATGTGCGTACCACTTAGGCTAGGAATATAATTCATATTAGTCGACTCTGTATAGAACCAGACAAAGAATGCGCGTGATTGACATTGGAGTCATGGACTCGAGTTCCTGCTAGGCCGGTGCTCTACGGCACTCTACGGATTCCGGAACATCCTTGTATCCTTGCTGTTTGTCCTGACGGTTCACAACCACGTCAAGGCATAGGCCTAAGTAACCTTCTCCTCCACATTTCCTTCCTATGTCATTGACTATGCTTATTTTAATGTCTAGCTGAAAACCTTTTTGTATCCCGTGGTATCTTTTCTGTTACCCGACGTTTTAGTTGGCTAAGATGGCGGATTCGGCTAAGGTTATCTTAGCTCAACATTTCGTTCCTCACAAGCGCGAAAGGGTTAAATTATCTTGGACTAGCTTTCTTCTCCCAAGCGCCGTATTTTGTACTCCTGGGTGAATAGGACACGACAAACGATGACACCCAGGAACATCATGGTTTGAAGGCGCAGTACCAGGTTTGGAGGACATATAGGTAAGCCTGTCAAGCTATTGGTCCCAACAGATAAATGATGGCATCCCCAGTACTTATTTCTTGTCTCTGTGCCTTTTGAGCGTGATACACATACCTGCTCCCACCGTTCCCAGCGCCACATGAGTGCTTCGAATCATCCTTACTCAAGTGATGAAGCGTTCCAAAGACAGCATAATGCTAGAACAGTTCGAAGCAGCATGCATGGGAATAAATTGAGTTTCATCATGTGCATTTGAAGACGTACCACAAGGTACGATTATCATAGTTCATAAAATCATCATACTGGTAACTTATTTTCATTTTCTCTTCATAGAATTCTCTCAAGTCATATCATCGCCCTCCTACTCTTCTCCCTTGCGCCCTTCACGGCCTTGCAGACCCCTACAATCCCAAGTAATCTCCCTGAAGCGACGGGCGAGATCAACATAAACGGCAGCAGCCTTATCAGCGCCCCCAAAGATGCCACATGGAATGCCATCCCCAACTTCTCGTCCTATCCTAACTGGAACCCCTTCGTTCGGTGAGTTTCTCGGCGAAGCCATCACCTATCTTGCTAAATCAAAAAACACACAGCTTCCAGCTCGTTGTCAACGAATTCGATATACCACTTGACAACCAAACCGCCTTTGTTGGTGCCAAACTCATCATAACAAGCCAGATTCCTCCCCTTCCACAGCCGGTCGACGTCTCCACCCCACCAGATTTACTCACGCAGCATATCACGATCAAAGAAATCACAGTGATTGATACCGAGAACTACCGCGTAGCGTGGGTTTTGCTGTCTCCCGACTGGATATTGAATACGATTCGTTGGAGTGCTGTGAGCACGGTGGTAGACAATGATGGGGTGGAAAAGTCGTTGTACGAGTCGAGAGAGACATTCAGGGGGCCGCTGGCAAGCGTGGTGCAGGACTTGCTTGGAGATGATATAGCCGAGTCTTTTTAAGCGCAGGCGGATGTATTTAAGGTGTGGATGGAAGGGTTAGTAAGGGTTGCCGAAGCGACGTACTTTAAGAATGGTGTTTTGGCACCCGATATGACCCGTATCATCTTCGACAGTAAATATAACCTCACGAAGAATTATTGTTCGTATTTCTTGCATACTAATTTTCATGACAAGGTGGCATACCTTATGCTGAGGAAGACGAGAGCTATGTGATAATGTAGACATAGAAGCTTTCATGTTAGTCAGCATTAAACTGAAACAAGAAGAAGCCGACCGACCTGAAGATGGAAAAAGAGACAGACATATCATAAAGGACGCAGGATTCAAACCCAGATATTCAGCTTTTTTATACCAACGTTCTTGTCAATTTGCTGATCTATAGAAAGATGGCTCGCAGGGAAGTGCCAATTATCAGGAACTAGACAAGCGGTGGACCTTGTAATGAATGCACAATAACCTCTGTGATGGACGGATAAAAGCTCGACTTCTATTTATTTCATGTACAAGAAATCAACAAGAAATAGATTAATAACTGCAAGAAAAATGGCGTGGTTATCGAATTCATAGTCACTTGAATGGGATTCAAACCATGGTAGTAGACTAGTAAAGGACATGATGTACCCAGATCATTACGAAAGGTATGCCTTTGTACTAAATGTGAAGGATCATCAGCTCGTCATGTGGCTCATGCCCTGACTTCGCTGACATGAAGGCAATCCTCCCGAGGTCTTCATCATAATCCAAAGGCGTCCAGTTATTGCTGAGGGGGCAGAGTATCTCGCGAACGCGGACTTCACTGGTAGCATTGAGTGGACCGGGGAATACGGCAGCGATGAGTGTTTTGTGACAATAATCGTCCGAGTCACGGACACATATTGCTGTGGAATGCCTGCCGAGGACAAAGTTTATGAATCGGTCGGGTGTTTTGCTGGTGAGGATTGGGGGAAAGGAGGAGAGGGAGTAGAGTTCAAGCGAGTAGGAGTCATCATTGCCAGGATCATCGGGGTGGATGAGGATTGAGAGAGGGTTGTTGGGTGCTGGTATGGGTACGCTGGAACCTTCGGTTAAGCCAAAGAAATGTGTAGCTATTGGAGTGAGGGTTTCTCCATCCAGAATAGATGGCATTTTGAACAGATTGATGTAAGTGGTATGGCCAACAAGGATGGTGGAAGGGGTAAAGACAACGTGGTGACAGCTGCCGGGATCTGTGTCACTATCAAATTCAAGGTAAGAGCACGCGCTAGTCTTCCAGTTGAAGATCAATGTCCTGAATTTGTTGCGCATGTCGCTGAGAGCTAAGATGTCGCCTGTGAGGGTAACTGCATCGAGGTTCATGTCGATGGTATGGATTTCGTGCAGGATCCCATCGTCATCCAAATGCAGGAGCACAATTTTCTGTTGCCTAGACAAGATACTATTAGTATTAGTGATCACTTAATAGAGAAACGAGGCCTACCTGTCCAACGATACCGCAACACCTGCCTCAGATTCAGCGTCCACATTGATTGCCGTCCTGGTGATTACGTCGTCTTTTGAGGACCATTCAGAGCACTTTTGCTGGCGGGTGGTATCCCAAATCGTCAACAGTCTCTGCCTCTTCCCAACCACGGATACAGTCAACACAAATTTGTGTTGTCGTCCTGGTATAAAATTGATCCCATAAACAGGCGATCCAATGAAAATTGTCTCGATTTTCGGGGTTAGAGGAGAGTCTGCAAGCCATCGAGATGCAAGTCCATAGGCTTGACACGTACGATGCTCGATATCAAGGTCATCGGTGTCAAATGGATAGTTGTTGGCAAGAATGTCGAGCTCAAATGCATTTTCCTATACAATGGGTAGCCTGGTGAGCGCATTGAACTGTTGACACGTCTACAATCTCAGTAAGCAGCACTGTACAATGAGGAAAGTCTCACCAGGCGGAGTCGAAGGATATCTGGAATGGACAGAAATGTGAACTTGTAAATCATCACATCGTCAGGCAGGCCATACAGAGTGCTGCTCATGGCCGTTCAAGTCAAAATCTTCACGGCCGACAAGGGCCGATTCAGAGGCAGCCGTTGATTAAACAATCTTCGTTCCCACGGAATTCCAGTCCTGCTTCTTGCAGTAAAAATAGTAGGGCACGCTTGGAAGCGAATTGATGAATGTGCGGCCTCAATTTCCTCAAGAATTACTTGGGACCATACAGAAATACTGAAGAAGAACCAGCTTTCTAACAGGAAAATACAAGGCTAGCTAACAAGGTATGCATCTGTCCCAACTCGGCTGTGCCCTTGCAGGATAACCATTGAATCGAAGTATATGTTCCAACCCGGTGGCTGTTTCATTGCGCTGATTCTCGTCTGCAGTTTTTATCACCGTATGATTTCTTTCTGGCCTTGTACGAACGATTTGGGACAATTCTCTTCCGGATGGTTTTTGAGCAGCATGAAAGCATCGCATTGATACGTCTTCTGGAAGCGACAAGTGTTTTTCACTGGGGAGACGCTACTGTCGAGGATGTTGAAGTCCGAAAACAATGCCTTACTGAGCCGCCGACTTTCATGCTGTGCTTCCCAGTCCAAAGGGTAGAAAGTGGTGTATTGAGCAGTCAAGATAATGCTACATGGCGATACCAGGGGGGCACCATGTAGATCAGCATTGTGCCGAGATAGCTAAATCAAGAATCAGTGATCAGGAATGAGACGGAGCTCATGTGTGACATACATACTGGCGACATCGATAGGACCTCAAATTTCCCAGTCAATAGTGGCTTAATTAAATGCTGTTTCCGCTGATTTAGACCAGTTACACGTGTTATTCCCGGTTATATCCTGTTGATTGGTGCCTTTTTGCACGCTTGTCCATAACTCTGGCGTCGAAATCGCTGAACCACTCCCTTTCAATAACATTCCTTTAAAACTTCATGCAAAATGTGTGGCCTGCCTTCTTATATCTTTCCATCAAGTTCCTGTGAGCCGACTCCGCTATGCCTTGCCCAAATCAAGCACCTGCTCCTGGGGCCTCTCGACGTGCCATTCGCAAGCTCTACGACTGCGAAGATCCAAGAGCGCTTGCCACTCTACTTGCTAGTCGTGGCCGTGAAGTTCCCACCGGTATCCTACCATCTAAGCGCCCTGTAGAAATCATGCCACGAGATGAGGAAGAAACTAGCAGGCATCGGAGAAGGGTCTACAGCGATAACAGTGATAATGGCCATGGCACTCAGGTATGTTATCGACGCATTGAATCTTAACAGGATACTAACAGGCAATACAGTTATCTGCTGTAGAGCTGGTGCAGCCTACAGGAATGGACAAAATGAATACTCCTCCACCTAGTCCTACTATCGAACGTTCTTCTTCTCCCAGCGCTCTGTCACCAGGCCATACTCAAGCAAGCCCAGCTCCCATTGCAGATTCTAGGCATCCAAATAATAGCTACGATGCTCCTACTATCGGTATCGATTCAGAAATTGATGAAGTGCGAATTGCTGCCCAATTTATTGACGAGCTCAAGTCGGTGACGCTGGAGGGGAGTAATATGCAGCCAGACGATATATCCCGCTTGCGAGAAGCGTCGCCAGAACTGCCATTTGACATTGATGATCCCGACTTTCTATTTGCTCTTAGGACTTTTTTCACCACCACCAATGCATCGGAGGAGATGTACAAGTCCTTTCTCTTTGCCTACAAGGAGCGCTGATACGCCGTCTATGCGTTCACACCTAGATTTTGCAATTTTGTAACAATGCAATTGCATATCTACCCTGTACTAGTGATAATAAAAGGACTATAGCTGAGGCTTCGAGCTGATAGTTACAGCAGTATGCAACTAGTGAAGCCAGGACTTAGATGCGATACCACTAGTGGGTTAAATCTACCAGCCGGCCATACTAGTGACTTGAATACTAGCCAGACTAATTAATATAAGGCCACTAGTCGACAAGTAACGCAACTAGCGCACCAAACAAGAAGCAGAATACACAGATCTCGTGAAGTCCGGTCACTAGCAGGCCGATCAGGGCATAAACGCCTAAGTCAGGTTAACTAGTCATGCGGCAATCTCAAAGCAGGACTTAGAAATGAATTAGCAACGGATTAACCTCGCATCTAGATCCGACTAGTGCGATCAGATCTGTTACGATCAGACACGAGGCTAGCCAGACTGCGTGTTCGATCACGGCCAACTGCGCTATGGATACGAAAGCGTGGCTGGTAGTTTATCCTTGGCACTAGTGGGGTTGCTGGGTCAAGAACGCGAAGTAAAACCGCTAGCATAGCTCCGTGGCTCACTAGCCGACCAGCAGCAGTTTCTAGACCGACTATTGCGTGCTTTTTCGCAGTATTTCAGGACTAGCCAAGAAATCCATACCGAAAATACCCCACTAGTGTAGCTGTTTGTGTCGCTTTGTACCTTTCTTTACAGTATATAAGTAGTAGAATAGCCACTCGCAACGGCAGGCGATGCCATCCCTGCGATTGCGAGTGACTAGTAGTATCTAGTGCCCCCAATTAAAGGCTTTTGTGCTTAACCTCGAATGAAGCAGCTACTAGTCACTAAGTTACCTATAGTATTGAGTGAATTGAAGTCCCTTTGAGTCTACCATTGTGTCCTGCAAAGGCCAAGAGTGCTCCGAAGTTAGTTCTTGCAGTTTCTCGAAGTTAAAGTATTATTCTTAGGCCAAGAGTGCCACTAGTAAGCTAGAGTGCGAACTAGTCAAGTGTTATCACTTGTAAGGAGCAGTTTCTAGGCCAAGAGTGCCACTAGTAAGCCAAGAGTGCGAACTAGTCAAGTGTTGATCACTTGTAGGAAGTATTACAGGGCCAAGAGAGCCAATAGTCCAAACAGTCGGAGTCCCAGCAAGTGCAGTAGCTCAAAACCAAGTCACATTCATTCAATTGTGTCTTACCCACCCCACTAGTGCGAGTAGTACGCTTGTAAAACTCACTAGTAACGAATAAAACGTCTTTTGAACAACTTCCCTTGATTATCGAGTCTGCAGAGTGCTTCTATCGTACTCGAAACACCCGAATTCAATCAATTGGTGATAGTGTAGAGTTGTGAGAGGTTTAGTGCCGGTTGGAGATCATTTCCGCCCACTAGTCTTTTGTCACTCGCCGTTACCGAGCACATCAGCACCATCCCAGTCTCCAGCAGTATTCATTCTACCAGATGAAAAAGCACGTCGAGCACCTCAGCGGTGTTGTTCCCCTCGTGCATGACATGTGCGTAGATAGCTGCACTGCGTTCACAGGTCCTTTCAAGGATTTGGAGGAATGTTATTACTGCAGCAAACTACACTATGAAAATGGGCGGCCTCGACACCAATTCTATACAATCCCGATCGGACCCATTATCCAGGCCCTGTACGCCTCCCCTGCAAGCGCCAAGAACATGCAGCATCATAAGGAAGCAACACAAAGGATTTTGGAATATGCGCAGACTCATGGCGGCAGACTTGAAATGTACAATGACGTCTACTGTGGGAAGGAGTACCTTGACACTGTTCGAGATGGGAGGATCAAAAACGGCGATACATTGATATCAATGTCCATGGATGGCACCCAGCTCTTCCGTGACAAGTCTTTGGACTGCTGGATGTTCATCTACTTGTTCTACAATCTTTTGCCTGACCTTCGGTATAAAAAGGCATACGTCGTCCCTGGTGGTACTGTAGAGGGACCCAACAAGCCCAAGAATATTGATTCGTTCCTCTTCCCAGCGGTGTACCATATTTCTGCACTTCAGAAGGAGGGTCTTCAGGTGTGGGATGCTTACAGGTGCCAGCACTTCACGGACATCCCTTTCTTTGGCTACGGGACAGCCGATGGCCCTGCGATGGCCAGTATGAGTGGCATGGTTGGCTGTCATGGAAAGTGTGGGTGCCATCTCCATTGCAAGTGTCAAGGACGGCGTCGAGAGAATGATGGTCATTATTATCCAGCCATGGCGAAACCAATGGATTATTCCGTTCATGGCAGTGACCATCCTGACATCACCTTCTCTGATCTTCATCATTTTCGACAGGGAATAGACATGTGGTACAATGATGGTATCAAAAAGCTGGCCGGTGCTCGAAATATGGTGCAATATCAAGCTATTCGGTTGGAGACTGGGCTTTGTCGCCCTACTATCTTCAGCGGACTGCAACACAGTCTTGGAGTTCCTCAGATGTTCGTCATGGACATCATGCATTTGGTCTCGATTAATGACCCCGATTTGCTCCTGGATCTATGGCGTGGAACCTTGCAGCACTATGCACCGGACAAGAAGGAGGATTGGGAGTGGTTTGTCCTGAAAGGGAAGATCTGGAAGGCTCACAGAGAGACTGTCACTCGTGCAACGCCGTATCTCCCTTCATCTTATCAAGTTATGCACAATGGGTTATGGAAACGTTGATTGGTAGCCTTGGTGATGAAATCTGTCAGGATCTGGATCCATATGCCAACATCTCCCAACGAGCAATTCTACGTGCCCAGATGAACTGTATACGCTTTCAGCTGCCGGATGTCCAACTGACCGCTTCTATGGCTAAGGATGGGCCACCTGCAAATGCAAAACAGGTTGACAATACGAAATACTACTTGTTGCCACGGCGCCAAGATACTTTGATCGATGTAACCAATCCAGAGGCTGCTGCTATCATGACATTGTGGGAGAATCGAGGGTGGCCTAATTCACAGGGCTGGCCCAGAGCAGTCAGGCGGTGGGGCAGACTTTGTCTTCCAAATGGGCAGGTAGCACGATCATCCTGGATGGAAACAAGGTCCGGTATTTGCAGATCACTTCAAAATACAAGGAATGTGAAAGTAAGAGTAGCTCTTTCTTTTGCATTCAAGGGTATATTGCTTACAATAATTTCCTCAGCTTACAATTAATGGCAAAACCGAATTTGCTGAAGTCCTGTATTATTTTCAACTGCGCTTTGAACATACTCGTTACACACTTGCATTGGTCTCGATTTACTCCCCTCCAGATGCCGAACTTCTGCGTGAATCCTCCGAGACAGTGTATTCATGTGAACATCAAGGAGAGACTGGACTACATGCTGTTTTCGTATCTGATATAGCGGCCATTGTTGCAATGGTGCCGCTCTTTGATGTTACAGGTGAGGGCGAGGTCATAATTCCTGAGAACCGGTACTTTCTAGTAGAGAAGCCAGGCTTAGATGTAGCAGTCCTTCGGGGGGAAGAGGAACAGGATATTGATGGAGACGAGGATGTAGAATAGTATCAATAATATATGTTCAAAGTCACCTCCAATAGGATCACGTGATTGTACTCTTTTGGGATGCGCATGTCAGGATTTTGATGTCCTGTTTCTTCCTTTGCTACCACCACCACCACACTCCTTCCCTTCATTTGCTTTCTGGACATTGCTTGCTTAACGTCTCCTTGAATTTATACCATACTGCTCTCATTTGCTTACTGCTGCTTGCTTCTTTTTACTCATGGCTGGACATTTATCAAATGACTTTAACGCTTTCACAGCGTCAGCAGGAACCTCTAATACTTTCGGATCTGGACAGGTAAATGACACAGCACTGTTATACAACTTCAATCTCGTTTCTAACAATGCATATAGGCTGGTACAAACGATTTTTCTCTCTACCTAGCTATGGCGACCTCGGAAACACTCATCGGAAGTGGAAACACTGCATATATGCAGCTTCGGCTGCACGCGAACGGCCTGGAGAGGGAAAGAGATACCATTGTGGAGGAGAAGAACCAGCTGAGAAAGGAACTCATAGCTGCGGCAGCAAGGGAGGAGGTGTTGCGGTGCGTATGCTTGATATTCATAGTGATTGAATTCTAACCCAGGCTATAGAGATACTACAAACAAGCTTATAGAAAGGATTCTGCCACCGCCACCACTACAGCCAAATGGACTCCCACAACTACCGCAAGCAGCAGCACCTCTAGAGTCAAAGGATTACCCAGACGTCAAGTTTTGGCAACAGAAGGCCTACCAAGCATTTCTGGACGAGGCTAAGGGTGAGACGGATGGTATGGCATGGTCAAAACCAAAGCGTGGACGTCCCAAGAAGGTCCAAGACGACGACAACGACGACTCTCCCTCTAGGCATCCTTATCTTGAGCACTCTGATGGAACCTCGGTTACCCACGACGATCTATGGCGCATTGGCTATGCACTGAAGAAGCGATGGAAGATTCTCAAGCAGGCGCATTTGCTACCAGTGCGGTGGGGGGATGTGGACAGTGATGCTGAAGACTATGTGACTATAACAATGACTAACGAATTCGAAGTCTTTCAACTCTGCGACGCTGGTTGGAAACTCCGGCTGTACATCACGAAGACATACTCCTCCTGGTCCCGTTATCATCATCCCGCCAAGATTGCAGCAAAGGACAAGAAACGGAAGCGTTCAGACAGCAGCTCTACCAACGATGACAGTATCCAGCGACGCAAGATAGATTCAACCCCAGAACCACCAGTACTAAATGAAGATGGCCTGATACCACTTGACGATGAATCTGCTCAATCTCTGAACCACTCATCTCCACCACTGGAGGATGACATTAACATGTTTGTATGTTGTTTCGTCACAGATGCACTGTGCCCTTCCGCTTACGCTATCTTGATAGGACTTGCATTTACCTGACTGCTTGGACAACTCTGAATCAGAGGTACGTGACGATTACTGCCAGATACCCTGAACTAACTTGGCATAAAATCTTCAAGGTTCCCGACCTATTTGACCCTTTGTATGTATCGTTTGGATGTCGTCCTGTATGCTTGTTTCTGCTGATAATATTGTCTGACAGGAATGATATCTACGATGATATGGACTTGGCGCCTAATGTAAGTAACGTAATCCTGTCAGCGACGCTCACTCAATTTCATGACAGCAATTGAAGCCGACAGGAGTGGTACCGGACACGGACAGCACTGATGATGGTGAATCATCATTACACCTCCCTCCCGCTGAACCGTCTTCGCGCTCGCTGCCAGCAACCCCTCCTGAGGATGAGCAAGACGAACCTACGACTACAGAAACCCAACCTCCCGCCGTAGAGCCTACTGCATCCACGACAAAGAAGACCAGGGTACCCAAGGCACTAGAAGTTGTTGCGCCTGGAGAGAACATAACCGAGCGGTGAGTCTTATTTCAGTATGTCACGTCACTTACTCATAATGTTCAGGAACGTCGCAATGAGATTCTGGATGGCTCTCGACCCTGCGAATAACCGGCTGAAGGTTGACTTCGACGCATATTTCGCCAAGATGCCTAAAGAAGAGAAGACGGTACGACCACTCTTTGGATCTGGATTGCGTAGCTGATGTTTGTTCTGCAGCAACTAGTGACCAAGGCACGAGAAGCAAAGAAAGCAGAGAAGAAGAAGGACAGCGTGACCAGCAAGAAGGCTCCAAGGTATGTGCGAGCGGCTTCCTTCCTGTTGCCCCATTCTAATCCCAATGTGCTTCGTCAGGAAACAGAAGCAATAGTCGCCCGAGTTACGTCGACGTGGGAAGGTTCTCTTGGGTTTTATAGCATAACAATAACGCGGGCTGCCAGTGGACAATGTAGTAGTATTAAACCAGATTATAGATGTGTTTTCGACAGCCAGACATTAATGAACCAACATAAATCGAATTAAACATTCTCCGATCTGTTTCTGGACCAGGCCGAAGATTATATTAAGTTAATTGAGGTGCGACAGATAAAAACATGCGATAATATATATAAACAGGCTGACTATTGACTGGGCCTCAAACCCTGGCGTATGCACCACTCCCCGAAGCCAAGAACATCATTACCGCTTGGCTATATGCGCGTCTTCATGATAATCTGCGCCGCGGTAAGCTGCGAGCGGTGCTGACAAGAAGGGATACATACCCTATTCCAACTAGTGCCCAGAAAGTCCATTTCTCTTTACTTTTTCCCACGTTATCATTGTTGAAACTACCTTTGTTGCGACCACCATGGAAGAGATCAGAGGTCGAGACGTCCTGATGTTTATCCCTATGAGTAAAATGGTATCATCGAGGCAACATTGAGGACCATTGTCGTACCATCAAAAGTTGACTCCCGTCTGAACTTGCTATCTCGAAGCATCATCCAGCTTCAATGCGACAGTTCTGGACCAAATAAGGACCCTTGACCTGGTATTCCTCGGGTCCATGTACTCGAGAATGAAGGAGCGTCGCCAAGAGAGATTACCGAGAGCATCATCTACGGCAACGTTAATGAATTCGCCGTCGACTGGTGAGGATAGAATATTGATTTCATGGCGGGCTCGTTGTCGTCAGATCAGCAGCAGCATGGCAGCGGACGTCGCGGACAAGGTGTACATCGGAGTCTAAATTAGTAATTAGCCTTGACCCGGCCCGGTGAACGCCGCCATCTTACGCTACCACTCCCTCCAAACGTGTCTACTCCTGGTTCAATCCAAGTTCTATCGATTTTATATATAGTAAAATATCTGCGTTCCCCTCCGTAATCTGCTTCAAACCTCAAACTCTCCCTGTACCCGACCTGTTCCACAACCGGCGCCGTTGCTATTTTGCGACCTTTGACAGCCACAACGGATGATATACTTTTGGTACAGCATTCCGCACTTCTGGTATCTGCGTCAAATTCTCATTGTATCATTATGACTCCCGGACTACTTCGGGCATCTTGCGCCTGCGAACCGCGCTGTGGTTCAATGACTTCCTTGGACTGTAGATGAATATGCACTCTATATCCGAGTATCCAAGATCAGTGAGCGAAATTCCTTGCTTCTGCAGCTCTGTGTGCTAACCTTTCTTTGAATTGAAGGACAGGTAGAATGTACCTTACTGCATGGATTGCTCCGTTAATCGCCGTTGGTTCCTCTGTACATCTCACGAGGTAAGTTATAAATATCAGTCAAACCCACGTAGGACCTCATTCTCTCCCGTCATGCTGACGGTCCTTCAATGTGTCGAAGCCGTCGCCATCACCACTGGGCTGCGTAGGTCTCTCCCTGTCTCTCAGTCTCTCGCATCCTAAATTAAAAGTTCCAGCATTCTACGTCCTCGGTCGACTAGCAACATCATTTTTTACTATCGAGAGACGCAAAACCTGGCGCGCGGTCTGCACCCATGCACTATTTCGATTTGTCGCGGGACACACCGCCTACGTGAAGTTGATGCTATTGGGACCTACGTCCGATATGTACACCAAATGGACGAAGAAAATCGGGCTGTTTCCTACCGTTGAGGAGCTGCCTGATGGCGCAAAGCTCTTGTGGATTGGTAAGAAACGAGTAGACAAAGTTCTACTGTACGTTCATGGTACGTAATTCTCCCTTTTTCTACAGCTGCTCAGCCTAACGATAGTTAACAGGTGGCGCATACCTATTCGGCTGTGGACCATCGTTTATGCAATTCTTCCGACATCTCCAACTCGAGCTTGAGAAACGCGACATTCACATTGGTATCGCAATACTAGCTTATCGTATGTTCATTATCATTCTGCTCCTTTGGTTCTTTGATTATATTGCTATCTCAGGACTAGTCCCGGATGCGGTATACCCCAGCCAGCTAATCGACGCCAACCGAGCCCTTGACAAGCTTCTTAGCGCCGGCATAGACCCACAGAACCTTGTCCTTGCCGGCGACTCTGCAGGCGGAAACCTTATCCTTCAAATCTTCTCTCACATTCTCCACCCCTGTCCCAATATCCCTGAATCTCCGAGGCCACAAATTCCATTCCTCGGCACTCTCCTCATCTCGCCTTGGGTATGTCTTGCCGGCGACGAGTCGTTCAACATCAACAACCCCTACGATCTCATCAGCGCGCGTACCTATCGCACATGGGGCGACACCGTATTGCAGCATGCGGACACGCAATTTGTCGACCCCGTGGGATTTGGCGCACCGAAGAACTGGTTCGACGGTATTCACGAATTTGTGGGGAAGGTCCTCGTTACGTCGGGAGCGAAGGAGTGCATGTATACGGTGCATGAACGACTTGTCGAGGACTACCTGAAGACCATGCATCCAGATGTGGAATTCATTGTTACAGACGGTGCGAGGGGGGTACACGACGACATGCTATTCGATTTTGTCATTCCGGGGGAGAAGACGGAGAATTTAAGTCCGACAACTGCGGTTATTGTAGATTGGTGTGCAGGATTGTTCGGACAGTGATGTGGTTAGAATACTGTTCCCTGTTCCCCAAGGAGTACTTTTCATGCTTTATATGTAGGCATGCGTCCCTTATTGATATGACTCGATTCATGGACACTGAGTCGCAGCTACAGGAAGCGATCAAGACCACAAAACGTTAAAAAAAAGGGGGGGCGACGAGGAGGAAAGAAAACTCTTACAACCTGGCAATTCTCCAAATGTGGTTTAAACCCTGGTAGACACAACATATCCAATACGTTACGAAAGAGATATATTATGTCTCCACCTAAGCCCCGAATCCCTAGGCTGTGATGAGCCTGAAGTACGTATCTGCCTCCAAAAAGGTGTGGTAACGCTCGATGAATTTCTGGTAAAAATCGTGGGAGATCGAGGGAGTGTGTGCCGATGGAAAACGCAAATCCTTTATTGTGCTAGTCTGTATCAATCTGCTGCGAGATGCAAAAGGACAATAACTAGGATATGAACATATTTATCTGGTACAACAGTTCTTGAGTGCGAAGAGGACAATTTTGACTGAAATCGAACTTGCAGGCCGTCCCACAAGTTTTCATTACACGGACGGCAAAGAAGACTTCTGCAGTGGAGACGGTATGTAGAAATCAAAGTCGAGGTAATGTATCCAGTCGTCAACAAAGGCATATGTTTCGTCTACAACTGAACATTGAATCGCAACCGTCGACCCAAAAGCAACGTACTCTGAGTTCTCAGCACAAAAAATTCGGTCCTCGACCTCGCTAACGTCGACGTCGGCGGTGGGCTGGAAAATACCGCCACGATACCGCCGCCCATGTGGGTGGATCCATACTCGCTTGCCGAGAATGACGAGGGTGAGGTTGCATTGAAGGAGGATAGAGAGTGTATTGATGGGGTTGGACGAGGATGGAGGTAACAAGCCAAAGGAGTGTGAGAGTGTGACGGAGGGGACGACGCCAACTTGAATGCAAGAGGAGAGGCCATCTGTCGGGTGGGATGCTCGAGAATGGTGGAAACGAGGGGTCATCAGAGAGAACATCGAGTTTGAGAGCGTAAGCCTATAATTAGTAGTCAGCATCAAATCGCAATAAGAATGAGCTGCGAAGGAAAAGACAGATAATGTTGAGATAATGAGTGTGATATGGACTGTCGCAACATTTACGGTCCGAGATAAGGAGATATTTCCGAACAATAAGAAGAAGGAAAACAATCATCTCTACCAAAGTCTACCATGCTTCGACCGAGGCTCGAACCTAGGTAATCAGTAGACGATCCCGACTGGCTCACGAAGCTTGCAACAATACAATGGGCCTTGCAGTCAAAGCGGGCGATCATTTCTGCATTGGCGGCGTATGCAGAAATCAAAGATTCGATAACGGGGCGAGAAAGAAAAATGTTTCATCAATATCTCAGCCCTTCGAAAGGGATTCGAACCCTGATGTAGATAGTTAGAGGTAATGCACCGATGCGACACGAAAGGTATGTATTTCGAGTAGGATTTAATATTCAGTCATAGCTGTCGACCCAAGGGTGGTCCTGCTCATCATAATCCCATGAAGTCCTGTTCTTCAATGACCTCACGAACGTGGACGTCGGCGGTGGGATTGACTCGGAGCGGTCCAGGCAATACGGCTGTGATGCTCCATCCTACTTAACCATGGCATGGTCGTGGATGCGGATCCATACAGCGATCGCTCGCTCGAAGAGGATGACGTCTGTGAATCAAAGGGCACTATGTCAACACTGTATTTTGGGGACGAAGGTTGCGGGAGGGATATGTATCTCTGGATGGAGGGTTTATATAGAAGTTTGAGGGAGTTGACGTTTGTTTCTGATACCCAGGGGTTGTCGCTCTTGGAGCGGATGAGATGGAGGTCAGTGGAACATTGGCGCCGTTGACCGAACTGAAGGGTACTTAAGGAGTGAGTGGATATGCGAGTGATGGTGGAGTTGAGAAGATGGCGGAGCAGGCTCAGAAAACAGAGACATGGTTACCAAGATTGTAGTCTTTCAAACGAGATTCGAACCCTGGTGGTGGACATAATGTACCCAGTACATCGCGAAGGGCATATTCTCAGACTACAACTGAATAACAGTGATATCCCTTCCATACGTCGGCCCAAGGGTGATCCTCCCAAGCTCCTCGTCATAATCCAACGTTCTCCAGCTGTTCAGCGGGTTAGAGCATACATCGCGAACGCGGACCTCCGCGGTGAGATTAAGCGGACCAGGAGTTTACGGCTGCGACGAGCGTTTGGCAGTTATCGTGGTCCTGGGGACGGATCCATACTACAGTAGCACTTTTGCCGAGCATGAATCCGGTGCTTTGGAAAGTTCTGCATCGATATGATATTTCTGGCAATAATTGGGGGAAAGGACTCAGGAGGAGAGAGAGTAGAGTTTGATCGATGTCCAGAGACTGTCGCTTTCGAGGCCGGAGCGGATGAGGATGGAGAGAGGACTGTTCGGTGCTGGGGTCGTGATACGAACCAGCTCCTTCGTCGAGGTACGCGCGCTCACTGGTCTTCCAGTTGTAGATGGTCGTTGGAAAGGCATCGTGCTATGAGACAGGGATGAAGCACGGCAAGGCCGTGATAGCAAACACGGCGGCTTTGTATTTACACGTGTTTGACCTCGTCAGCCTGTCTGAATGCCATTGAAGGGAATCAAGTCAGTCGCGTCACTTGCGTGCGATGGACTATCTCGATGTGCAGATGTTTCACATGGAAAGCGTCATCAAGTGTATGGGCGCGGGTCGTCGTTTCCCACTCTCGGACATCATAGATGGCCCTTCCCATGACCGGCGACCGGCGACTTCTTAACGGCGTACTAGCACCCATCGCTGCTCCCAGAGACCTCCGCCTACCGAGTATCCGAAGTAGCCGCGCACTTGACGGTTCTATTAGCATCCATGTTCGCTGTTGCACTGAACAGCAAAAACATACATTTCCGTCACTGCCTCCATTTCCTTATCTCCTCACACCATATCTTGTTTTGTCCTCGCAAGCTCTCGAGAAAATTGGGGCCTAACTCGTTACCGGTATCTCAATCTGTAGTAAGGAAGGCGTACCAAGGCTGTCGTATATTACCACGGACAGATATACAACCATACCCTCGACAAGCTTTGATTTTACCAGCGTGCACCCCGCTCGCGTTCACGTTGCCTAGCTCATATAGGTGCCGTCATCGTTTCTAGGCCTTTCAGTAGGTCAGCAACCAGTCTGTATGCAATAACGATTAACATACCTTCACTAATACCCCTGCTCGTATTGATTCACACATACGCTTTTAATCGGCGCCCGCTATAACGGTGAATTGAGACCTAATCGGACGAGTAAGTCAACGAAAGGCTATAGGAGAAGCAGCATACCTTTCAATTTCTTGCGGCGTACCCCTGAGTCGTTGAAAGAGCAGACCCAAGTTCGCTTCAAACGGTTTTCAAGTCCAAGGCATCTTGACGACGGGTTAGCCAAAGAAGCCTGAAAGAAAAGGCGCATACCGCTCCACTAAACGAGCCTAAAAACGACAGATTAGAACAATTTAACGCAGTCAAATAGAGATAGCATTACATTTTATCGGAACAGCCACCGTAACCGTACAGAAACACCTATCTAATACAAAGGTTAGTGAACAAGAAAGGCATAAATGGAGAGAATAGGGCCTACCTTTTGCATGAGAGCCGATGATGGTGGTACGAGTCCAATGCTTGTAGCGTTACAATCATAATGAGTTACCAAATCAATGAAGAAATTTTGGTGCACGGGATTTGGAACACGCCACCTATGTCATCGGACGATGACTGAACGGGCCGCCAGAGGCAGAGACGAGCATGGTCGAAGGCATGGATACTGTAAGCTGCCGAAATATTGTGGAGATATCGGTGTTATAGGTATATCGTCGATTCAGAGCGTTACGTGCTCGTCTGTAACCGAGGTACGTCACTATTTGAGAAGAAAGGCATTTCAGGGCGTTTGCCTTCCATAAACTTTTGAGTTTTGGGATAACGACACCGCGATGACATTTTGAAATGGTGGTCAAGGTTCCATGACATCGGGAAGGAGACATCTTGTGCCAGTATGTTGCCGAAATTTGCTGTCAAGGTGGGTCAGCTTACAGAAACCAACGAAGACGTTGTTAGCAGGCAGTTACTTTAGAATATGACTCTCATATATTATTACAGTATCCAGTATTGTTCTGGAAGGAACAGGTCAGTATGTCCACTCGCCAAAGTTGAAGACCAGCGGAAGACGAGTTCGAAAGGGACTCACAATTAAGGGCCAACGCCACGACACGAGGCTTTGTCTCCATAAAGAAAGGCAGGCCAATCAGGGACCATGGTTCACGTCATACGAGCCTTGAGGAGCGTTTGGGTAGGACGTCGAGTGGAGCATATTACGGCTTTCACGACTTCTGGAATCAAATTAATGGGCTTGTCTGTCAGAGAAAAACAAGAATTGAGCCCTTGAATAGCGAAGGAAATACGGAAAGCACACCTGAAATAAGCATTAGAATATTCACGGCGCGGTTAGCCTCGAATTCCAGCAAACCAACCTTGACAGGTGGACTTAGCGGGTGAATGATTGAGAGCGAAATGGAAGCACATACATGAGACAGATGCAACCTGTTTGAAACACGTAAGAGTGCAGAGAATATCGGCGGGAGTGAGAGTCGACACGAGAGAGTGGTGGTGGTCAAAGGGAAAGTCGCGTTGAGGCTTGATCAGAAGGGGCCGACCACGTGCTTGGCGGACCTTCCTCTTTTGCTTCTTCTCCCATCTTTGCTCGTTCCATCCTCAACGCTGCGCTATCCTCCCCCTCGTACACTGCTCCGACGATCTTGAGTTCCCAGTTGTTCAGGGGTCCTGAACTGCAACCATGGACCGATGTCGCGCGCATTCGGGTATGCCATTGTGCTTGATCATTCGTATTTCCACTCCTGCTGATCAGCGCATCAGTAAATTGGAAAAAAAATTGCCGGGGGTTGCGGTGACCACGGTCCGGCGGAATTCTTATCCGTCTCGTCAAGCCCTCACAAGTCCATATAACCGAAGTGTGATGTTGCGCCCCTTTCTATAGGCTATTGTAACCCCACGTAATAATTACTTGCCCTTTGAGATTGCATAGAATTATTTGCCGCTCGTATATCACTACCGTAAGCGCAATAAAATATGGCCTGTTTTGCACTGACTGATTGAAAAATGGTAGTAAGAATTGGAATTGATTCTTAGGTGTCTAAAACGGTGACAAAAATGTATCACAGGTCAGCAAACCCCATATCGTTGATGTCGAGCTCGAGGTCGTTTGACCCTACCACCAGAATCGGCACCTTCTACGGAAGGCCTCTTGCTATCACGCTTCATCACCTTCCTCTGTATCTTTGTCCATGATTCTCTAGTACGTCGGTTCCCGTTTTGTGTGTGAAGGATTGCCCAGCTTTATTTAACCCTGTCGTCGAATGTCGGCTTCACAGCGGTTCTTGTGAATTGAAATTCACGGTCCTGAGTCGGATGCTCTGCTGAATTGTTCAGTCACATCCCGCCGAATCGGCGGGAGCACGGCAGAAAGGAAAAGAATGTCGGACACTAAGAGAATTACGAGAAGTGAGACGGGGTGCATGGCATGAAAAGCGAGTATGTGACAATTGGACTAGTGGATCAATTAGTTGACTCGGAGTCGGAGATGTTGCGATCGTGTCACTGTCAGGCTATCGTGTCGCTGTGTGATGTACCACGTGATAGCTCGCGGTAGGTTTCCGAGTTCTAACCCAGTGCTACTTACTCATTTTCCTTCTCGTTGTGGAAGCCTATCGGGCTAGACTCAGACCTATTTCTTCTAGGCCTACTCTTCTCCGATGTGGATTTCTTCTTCCGATCCCGGAACTCCAACGTAATTTCTTCAATATAAATACAGTCCGAAGTCGCGGTCAAAGCCCTAGCATCTCAAGAACCGCAAATTTCCAGCCTGCCCCGATCCTCTTATATATCAATGCATCAAGTTCAACTGGTGGTCTTCTGAAGCAGCGTATTCTGGAGTTGGAGGAGGAAGTGCGTGTTGAAGGATCACTCAAGTCAAACATCGGTGAGTTTGATAATGGCTCTCTCCTTGGGATTCGCTTCATAGTATCTTAGGGGATTGTTCAAGCCGATGGGACATCATGTGCCCTTTCCCATGCGATGTCGCTCTCTAATAGTGTCCGGAGTGCCATGGAGAGGAAGGTCCGGCGCCAACAAATCGAGGTGACATTCCTTTTCTTAGCGGTGTTTTCGAGGCCGAAAAGACTGAACTATTTAGGTCCTTCCCTAACAGTGACTCTGCAAAGCAATTGTCGGAGAAGAGGGTGGAGCAGGAGCGAGAGCGTACAGTATAAAGTTGAGGTCACTTGTGTAAACAGCAGCGTACTTGTATTATGTCCGAGTCCACCGTAATAATAAATATACTATTTCAAGTCTTTCCAAGTCTCCAAGGGTGAACCTATATGATGTATATATGCCCCTAGCCACCCAAAAACGACTAGCTGCTACGAGCCCGCTTTAAGATGGTGCCCGTGTTGTATTTGCCTATGGCATCAAGTAATTGTACTAATACCTTTGGAAGCCTGACACGCGTTACTGATATCGGAAATGCTCATAAGGATATATGTAGAATTATCATTTTTCCACGCTTCATATGGGCATATAATGCTGGCGCAATTATTTTGGATGTTGCCATGCATTTCGAGCCTTGCCACGGGCTTATATGGCCATGTAAATTTTTGTTCAATTCACTGATGCGCTGTTGTGGTCAGGTATCCAGCCTCGGGGTTTGTCAACAGGAAGCGTCTCGACTTACGGCGCGCCTTCGTGTGTGATGAATCCCACTAATTCAGCTCAAAATATGTGCTACCTCGCCCGTCTATTTCAATCTTGCGATGTGGTGAAGGCTCGGTTAGGAATTCTTTGCAATGTTCGACCAAGCTGTTCTCGGCTCAGTGCCTTTTTATTTCCTGGTGAGTATGATTGCCCTTTAGTGTAGGTCATTCAGTCGAGCTATGACAAAGGGCTTCGTCGTTGGCACACGAATTCGGTACAGAGGTACTCGTGTGGCTCGCATTTTACTACAAAAGTTGGTGGAGATATGGAAAAGCGTAAGATTTCCCTTGTGAATACAGGTAAACGAATTCGATCTCTTGCATTTCGCTCTGTTTCTGACAAAAATTGGAATCTATAGGTCTGACTACCATGCACAATTTATCTAACTGCTTACTACTTCAAAAATCTGTGTAAAATCAGTTTATTTCTACCAGAAGTATATCTCCGCTCATTCGAACGCGCTCGAGTCCGGCCTCCCATGTTCTCCTACGTCCATAGCTCTGAGTCTTTGCCAAGATCCTGGTTAGCAATCGATTAGGTCACGGCAACCCGGGAATCAAAGGCGATACATACCTTTTCGCTAAATGGTGCAGTCCCGAGGTTATACTGGCCTGAATACAAAGAATACTCGCTGTATGGATACTATCTTAACATAAGTCTGGAATGAGCCTCCCCTATGTTTACAGTGAGACTATGACGCGGTCGTGTGGACGGATCCATACAGCGGTCGCCCGCTTGTCGAGGATAATGTCGGTGCATCGAAGGACTCCGCGCTGGGACGATATTTTGGATACAAGATTTGGAGGAAAGGAGGACAGCGAGTAGAGCTCGAGTGGGTTTAGCTCTGATGCCCAGGGATTGCCGTTCTTGGAACAGATGAGGATGGAGGTCGGTGTCGCACTGGCTCCATTGACCTATCCAAAGGAGTATGTCGTGATGTGGGTGACGGTGGAGGCGTAAAGAATGATGGTGCGGGCGCAGATGACGAGGATAGTGGTTGGTGTGAAGACAACTTGGAGGTAATGATCGTGCAGGTTGTCGCCAACGTCGTCGAGGTAGGCACGTTCGTCGGTCTTACAATTGTAGATGAGCGTCTTGGAGATGTCGCGACAGCCATGACGTCACCGGTGATATTGACTGGGTGGAGGTCGGCTTTGATGGAACGGATTTCGTGCAGGGACCCGTTGTCGACTAGACGCAGAAGCACGATTATCTGTGACCTATATACGTTAGAGATTGTTCATGAAAGCGATGGGCACTCACAATGATACCACCACACCCGCTTCAGATTCTTTGTCCACATTCAGCTTCACCCCAGTGAACATCGCGCCTTTCGGCGACCACCCAGAGCATTTGTGCTTGCGTGCGATGTCCCATATTGTCAGCACCGACCAGATTCCCTTGGATACGGTTAGCAGCCATCGGCGTTGTCGTCCTGGCACGAATTTTATTTCGGAAATGGGCGATCCGATAAGAGTCGTCTGACTCGTCTCGCTCTTCGGGGTTAGAGGAGAGTCTGCGAACCAACGGGACGCGAGTCGGTAGGCATGACGTGTTCGATGCTCGAGTCAAGAGAGAAACTCAGAAATGATAGTTATTCAAGATGATGTCGAGCTTATATGCGTTTATCCACACAATCTGTAGCCTTGTGAGCGCGCTGAACCGTTTGCATGTCTGTGGATATTAGCTGCGAGGATCGCAGGCCTAGGAAACACTCACCTGGCGGAGACGGAGGATATCGGGAATAGAGAGAAATGCGATGGTGTAGATCAAAACATCGTCAGGCAAGTCGTAGAGAGTACTGTTCATGGACGTCATGTCCAGCCATGACGGGTTTGACCGATTAAGCCGGTGACTAAACAAACACGTAACGATTTCCCACGCCTTCACGAAGTTCGTGACCTAAGTTGGACCTAAGGGGAAACGGATGGTCATTGGGGGCAATGTCGAGCTTGAATTATAGTTGTCCGAACAAGCAAGGTCCCAGGTTCTTTGGTGACGAAATGCTATTCGACGAAATGTCTTCCCTACGTTATTGCAAACTGAGAAATTATTTACCTCAGTTACCTACCTGTTATGGCTCGCAACAGAATCATCGTTAAAATCTCCTAAGTACGGGCAGTAAATTAATACCGCGGAATTTTTGACTTCCAGCGTAAGTACCCTTATATTAGCAACCCTGGTATGAAAGCTCGTAGGACACGCTCTGCACCTGATTCCACGAATTAAAACAAGTGCATGCTCTCACGCATTCTGACGCGAATAAGTTGTTCCAAGGCGGAAAGATATCTATTCTGTACACCATTCACAGTGAGGATTCTTCAAGGACCTTTCTTTGCACAGGAAGAAGAGATGCCGTTATCTGCGAGCAAGTATGATCCCCTTTTCGATATCGAGCAGGGTTTCTGAGGCCTGCATATTAGCATGTGATCGTCCCTTTACTGCCGCTTGAGGCTCGTCCTTGAATAAGCGTCGTCTCCGCTAGATGAGTAGCCTTGAGAGTTCCTGTAATTTTACTCTCAGCTTCTTTCTTCGATTGCAAAGTATGACGGCTTACATACGGCTTCGACAAAAGTGTCACGATCCTTTCAGACGAACAGTATTAGCAAGTCTTGGTATGCGGGAACTACCCGTCCCATATTCTGAGAAAGACCTGAATAAGGCCGTCTCGTCCTCACTATACGGTACACAAGCAAGCGGTCAGATGGTCATTTCTCGTGACCAGAAGAATATGAGTATGACGTTCTGTGTTATGATGAATAGAGACAAGGCTTTAGAGCTTGATGTATAATCATACAAAGGGTCAGCTAGTGCGAACGAGAACACGAATCCGAGTGAGTGAAGACCATAATCACAGCACAAAAACAGCCCGTCTTGAGTTCTGTTCAAGAACTACGACCCCGCCATCATTCCCTCTGACGACCGTTACGCCCCTTCCTCACAAAAACACGGTGACATCGTGTGTCTGTGTTTCAATCCTCGCCTCCGCGATGATTTCCACGTGCAACTTTCAGACTCGTGCTTGACCAGGCCACCCTTGTCCCACGAACAAAAAAAACAAATTTAAAGATGTCCCTGCACTCAGGAGATAATTGAATCTCCAACTAAGCCCACTAGAAGGATTTGTCCCGCCATCAAATCGTACGGCTACAATTGAACAATCGTAATCCTCCCAGACCACGACCCAAGGGCAATCCTCCCGAGCTCTTCATCATAATCCATTGTGATCCAATTGTCCATCGGGTTGGAGCATACCACGCGAAGGCGGACCGCGGCGGTGGGGTTAAGCGGACCGGGGTATACTGCTGCGACGAGTGTTTCACCGTGCTCCAGGGAATGGATCCATACTGCAGTGGCACATTTGCCGAGCATGACTCCAGAGTTTCGGAGGGTTCTGCAGCGATACGATATGTTGCTGGTGAGTATTGGGGGAAAAGAAGAGAGAGAGTACAGTTTGAACGATGTACAGAGAGCATCACTCTCGGAGAAAGAGAGGGAGCGGATAAGGATGGAGAGAGGATTGTTGGGTGCTGGTGTGGGTACACTAACACCGTAGGCTCGGTTGAATGAGTGGCTGGCAATGGGAATGTAGGTTTGTCCGTCAAGGATGAGTGGGCGAGTGTAGAGACTGATTGACGAGACATGGACGACAAGGATGGTGGAAGGGGTAAAGATGACTTCTGAGCAGCGGTCGTGATGCGAACCGCCTCCTTCGTCGAGGTAGGCACGCTCGTCGGTCTTCCAGTTGTAGATCACCATCTTGGAGATGTCGTCGGTGAAGGCTATAATATCGCCGGTGAGGGTGACTGCACGGAGGTCGATGTCGATAGAACGAACTTCGTGCAAGGTTCCGGCCTCGTCTAAATGCAACAGTACGATTATCTGCGATCTACATCGCGTTAGCGGCCGACGTTCATCGGAGAAGCAAACACATACGATGACACTGCGACGGTCGCCTCAGATTCTGGATCCTCATTGATTGTCATCCCAGTGAGCATCGCGCCGTTCGAGGACCATTCTGAGCACTTCTGCTGGCGAGTGATATCCCAGATCGTCAATACAGACGAAGACCCTGTTGATAAGGTTATAAGCCATTTGTGTTGGCGTCCCGGGATGAATCTGATGACGTCGGAAGGTGATCCGATAAAAATTGTCTCGCTTTTTGGGGTTAGAGGAGAGTCTGCAAGCCATCGAGACGCGAGCCGGTATGCGTGACGCGTCCGATGCTCGATATCAACGTCATGGGCGTCGAATGGATATTCGTTGGCGAGAATGTTGAGCTTGAATGCATTCGTCCATACAATGGGTAGCCTGGTGATAGCGTTGAACCGTTGACACGTCTGTAATCTCAGTAACCAGCGCTGTAGAGCGAGGAAAGTCTCACCTGGCGGAGTACAAGGATGTCTGGAACGGCCAGAAACGTGAAGTTGTAGATCAACACGTCGTCAGGCAAGTCGTAGAGAGCGCCGTTCATGGCTGTTTGAGTGCAACACTGTTGCGGGCCGATGCAGCCGGTGACTAAGCGACTTTTGTTCCCGCGTTCTGCTTCTTGCTTGGCACTTGCACAAATCGTCGTAGAGCACGCTCTGAAGGTGTGCTCCATTTTTTTCAACGTTTACTTATCTCCACTACGGAAATAGTAACTCTGAGTGAAAATGGTACACTCTTCTTCTACGCGCATTGCACCTGTTAGGTTTTTTCGAGGAACCTAGTAAGAAGAGTCTCTGAAGAGACTACATCGTCCGTGCACAAGCACGTCCAGTGCGATGTCTGAGGTTATCCTAACGTGTTATTTAAATCGTCTACTAATAAATGCGACAAGAAAGCGACAGGAGAAGATTGGAATAAAATACTGCCGATACGGTAAGCTCGTCTTTTCGTACTTAGCGAGCTGAGGCTTCATTGTAGATGTCACATGGAGCAGGTGCAAGCAAATACAACGATGGTGTAGATTGACACATCGTCAGGCAAGTTGGATAGAATGCCATTCACTGTCGCCTGTTCGAAGGCCGAAGCAGCCGAGACTAAGCGACGTTCGTTTCCCATGGGATTCAATTCCGCGTCTTCCTTTGCACAACATAGCGTAGGGCATGCTTTGAGGAACTTTGATGAGTGTGACTGACATTGATCAGGTGAGGACTCCACTGATCATCGGTCTTCATCTAACTCCTCCCCGTGCGGGACTCGGTTCCAAAGAACAACTCTGTCACGACAGGTCCCGCCCTTCGAGGGATGGATGGTTGAGGACATTCTGTGTCTGCGACCACACAGCGACTTCTGTTGGCGATGTCTTCCTGACCTATGTACCGAGCATTATAAACAGGTAAGCCGGTGAGATCGTTTTGCGGTTGTGCGTGCTGATCATCAGCAAACGTCGCGCGGCATACAGACTGTGGCCGCCTGAGAAAATTGTAGTAAATTACCTCTGTACGGTGACTGTAAATATCCACCCCTACTGATCAAAGCTCTTACCCCTCTACTGATACTTGACTTGCTACACATCTGACTGACATTCCGAGTCAGCATGTATAACATCGCTGACGGTATTGTTGTCCTTTCCTTTGATTCGTATGTGCTTCCCACTGACTATGAAAAGCAGCCGCAAATCGCACCCGGTGGGATTGCCATAAAGTAATATCGAAATATGGTCAGGACGCCAAGGTAGCTGTCCCATATCCGAGCGGAATGACGACTGATGAAACCTTTTGCTGTTCAGGTACTCCTCAAATACGCGAAGTTCCCCAAGGTGACGATATCTGCCCGCACAGGAATCACCAAGTCAGAGGAGGAGATCGCCGTTCCATCACAACGAAATTACACTGGTGCAAAGCCTGTAATATCTGCCTCTCTCGCTAACACTCCCTGTACTACCTTTGGTCTTCGGGGTCTCTTGGACCGACTGAACGACACACTTGGAACATCATATACCTTGGACATTACAACCCGCTCCTCCCTACTTGAAGACTGCATCGCAAACGAATACGACTTTGGGATAGCCTACGGCTCTCTCCATGGAGCATGGTACACCGATAACTGGAGTTTAATTCCTTTTAGACTACGCGAATGTGAAGAGATGGACCGAAAGATGCGTCAAACTGCACTGCATGGAAATCATATTGTGCAGCCTCAAATATACCCTCGGCGAGTGTGGGATCTATACAGCAATCGCGTCGTACCAACGTGAAGCACAGGTGCAGAATACTCGGACGCAATATCCCATGCTTGGGTTGACGAGAAGGAACGCATGGATGTATGGACACCCATCAATGGACGCCAATGGCCTGTATCCATCCCAAAGGACGCCGACCTTAACATGGGCCTGGAGTACGTGTGGTTGGATGTACTCTGTTTGAGTCAGAGAGGAGGATTGAGGGAAGATCTGCGTGTGGAGGAATGGATGTTGGACGTACCCACCACCGGACAGGTCTATAGAGTTGTCAAAGTGTACTGTTACCTGAGCGGGCTGGGGAGACCGCTCACCGTGACACAGGACTACTTTTACAGTGATCGCCGTTGGTTTAATCGCGCGTGGACGCTACAGGAGGTCGCGCACCAGAACCACGTTATCTGCGGCGTTACACCAGATGGGCCATTGGACGCGAAGCCGTACAAGGATGGGAGCTACGCTAATGAGAGTTTGAAAAGATTTTACCAGAAGCTTCGCTGCCTGCGGCAAGCGTTTCACGAAATATTCGAAGTGCTGGAGGAGATGCGGCGCAGAGCATCGACAAACTCTGTACATAAGATTGCGGGTATTGCCTTCCTTCTGGGTCCCTGTACAATTCCAGCATACTATGAGACCCAATCTATCGAAGGTGCCTGGACCGCATTGATTAATACGACCAATTCCGCCATACGGGGCTCTGTTCTTTCTGTATCCAGAACCAGGAAACGCAGGTACAATATGGCGGCCGTCGTGGGACCAACTCATGGAGAAGCCTCTGCCAGAGTATCATACCCCGGCAGATAACAGCTATTATACACGCATTGAAAGGGACACGGAGAATAACATTGATCGATGCGAGGAGGCACTTTGCATCGAAAATGGTTTTGTGCGAGGGCTGGCTGTAGTAGGCGTTCCGGGAACATATCGGCATGGGGAGTTGCTTATCGAAGAACCTAGCGGGATACAGCATTCTTTCCGCATTACTGCAATACACCAGTACCATATACCGGACGGCACGTACACACTGATTGGATCCCAGGAATCACGTTACGATTCGCAGCGCCAGTGGGTACAGTGGGTAGTCGGACGAAGCAGGACGAAGACTGTCAGACGAAAGCTTCGGGAAATTGTCAGTGTGTAAAATGGCGGGCGACATGGAAAGCAGAATGTTGAAAAATATTGGTGGAGAAAGGCGTGTCAATATTCTGGTTTAAGGTGAGTGCACATTTTACAGTTGTCGGAAGCATCATTCCTGATTCGGGATTCAGAACACCATTAAATACATCCCTAGTTTACTAAAAGGTTAGGCCCGCGTAGCATATCCGAGTTCGGCATTCATTCTTTGTGTTCTCATTGACATTCACACATCATATCTAGTACCCTACGAGATAGGCGGTCGGGTTTTACAGTATCCGGACCCGATATAATAGTCATACCTAACAAATACATGGATGAGACAAGATGCATCAAATGAAGAACCCTTGGGAGAATGCGTACATGATACAATCAAATACAGTATACGGTTAAGAGACTTGAGAGTTCGTGGTCCCAGCCTTTCGGAACATAAGAATCAACTTGACGTTCAGTATGCGATATCAAACGCTCAAATTAACTGTCGAGCTGAAACCCGAGCGGGAGATCATCGTCCCATATGTCATGTAGTAAAATTCAAAGTCTCTGTCAACTGCGCACCTTGTATGGGTCAAGTGACAGAGCTGTGATAATCTCCCGATGAACACTGCCGGCTCATTTGCCGGTGATGACATCGCCGCATCGGAGGGCTCCACAGTGAGATGATACTGTGCTGGTGAGGAGAGCGAGTAGAGCCCGAGTGATGTCCAGAAATTGTCCCTTTCGGAGCCGGAGCAGATGAGGATGAACAGAGAATTATTGGTTGCGTGGGTACACTGACGCCGTAGACGCAGCCAACGCAACGCATAGTGATTGGACAATGATTTTTTTCGCGGAAGAGGACCGGCGGAGACTCGTAGAGACCGATGAAGCGCGCCCGGACGACAAGAGTCGTGGAAGGTGTACAGACGACTTGGAAACAGCGGTTATTCTTTGAGCCGCCTCCTTCATCGAGGTAGGCACGCTCGCCGCTCTTCGATGCACCTATCAGAACATTGACTTTTCGTCAAGGAAACTAAGCAAAGACTACGCCATCCGTGAACAAGTGCGTTCCCTACCCTTGTCGACGTCGAGCACCAGGTATGTGTGTTATCTGCATCATTTCTTCCTGGACGTCAAGATACTCGTCCGTATGAGTTTAATCGATACTGGAGTCCTTTGCCGGTATTTTCGTTGCGTGTCATGATTGATGACGGTAATTTACCTTGATCCAACCCGCATAACAGTCCATGTGAATCGACTGCGTTCCGATTATATCTGCTTCTAGCTCCAGACTCTGATCTTAGAAAAATGTAAAATAGACCAGAGAAAGATTGTAAAATACAAACGCCGCACTTGCTCCCGCTATCGTATACCCGTTGCTACATGCGGTTGTATATAGAAGTGCGAGTGGTTCGCCCGCCGAGCCTGAAGGAATGAATGGGTCGGCACCAGTTACTATCTTCGCGGAGTTGAAATTCATGAGCTACGAGTCTGACCTAACGCTCAGCTAGATCAGAAAGAGCGAGCGAATTGAAAGGAACCATGGCACAGCCATAAAGGAAAGCATGCAGGACTGGGACAGTAGGCCATAAGATTTGAAGAAGAAGAAAAGGACTGCATCTGTCGGGGATTATTTCACCGGGACTCGAACCACGGGGGTCGACGGAACATACCGATTGCGTGGCGAGGCTGTCATTTTGCTTGGTGGGCTGTAGATCGCCATTACCACGTTTCAAAGTTCAAATGCTCAACGGCGGACAGCGAAGTCGAATTTCTAGTTTAGATCGTATATAAAGTAGTACATGCTCATTTCTCTAGCAAAGGAAATAGGACATTCCTTGGTTGAATACCCCAGGCTAGGTAGGATGAATTAACACATTGTACGGCTGATATCACGTTGTCGCATCATTTTTCACAATTGCCGTTTTCGGCAAGAACCTTCATTTTCGCTCAACAGTCACCGCGCCAACGACGCTGCATTTCTCACGACCCTTCCACGACGCCTTGGTTCTCTTGGAATACACAAGTTTGTGGTCCTATCATTAACATCAAGTAATTCTGTCTTCAAAGTGGTCAGGATCTCCTAACCCTCCTTTGCTTAGAATGATCCTGACTCTTGTTTCAGTCTCGCAGGTACATCATGACACGCATCACAAGTGAATCTATCAGTGCATACTCGCGACCCAACCACAGGATACGGCAGAATAAAACTAGGAAATACTCAACGACTCCTGTCGTGAAATCGGAGCTAAAGGAGGAACAGCTTGACGACATCATACCCTCTAATTCCCTGCCGCGTCCACGAGAGTTGGGATGGAAAGAGCTAGATTATCTAGACGCCTCGTCTTTGTCCAAAGACGACATCATCAAACACCTGATCACCAATTCTTTCTCTGTCCCTGGACGGACGCACCGCTCGAAATGGGCGACCATCACGTCGGCGGACGGCTCGACGACCGTAGTTCCGAATCTATACCGGATACCGTTGATGTTCGTAGGCCAATTCATGTGGAGCTCGCTGCGGCTCGTCCTGGGTGACGAGAAGGAATGGGGCGAGTTCAAGACGGGGATCTTGTATGTGTCGAGGCTATGCGAGGCGTTTTTGGGAGAGGTGAGGCGAGCCATGAGTGAGGGTATAGGCAGGAGCTGGCGGTGTGCGACGTTCGACAGGGCACTGACTAGATATCGTATGGGATGGTTGCTATCTGAGCCCAAGTATTTGAAGGAGTTTTGGGAGATGTATGGCGACGAGGAATATCAGAAAGATCCCGTCAAATTTGGTGAGCCAATCTCTCGCGTATTTTCTCACAGCAGGCTGATACGATCAGATTGGAAACGATTAGCGTTGAAAGGAATCAAGGGATTCGGGCTTGAGGAGGAGCAGGTCGAGGGCGGCGTTACGGCGACCGAGTGGATGAATGGGCTAAAGGAACTCAATGGTGATTGGTTATGGGATAACACCACCAATATTCCATTTGCGAGGAACGCCTACGAGTATTTGGAGTCTTGGCGGCGCACGAAAGCCTGGAGAGTGTTACCGCCGTCTGCCATATTATCCGCCAACCTTGAAGCAATTCCAGTAAAACCGCAAACTCAGCTGGAGGCTTGTTATCCGGCGAACGCGGTGGCTGCCCTCGATCTCAACTTGGATTCCTTCGCTTCCTCTAGATCGCCCGAGCTGTTCAAGCTTCTGTATCAAAAGTTCCAATCCCAAGACCAGCGTATCGCACTATTGGAGAAGGAGGTCTCCATGCTCCTCCGAACTGAGCAGGCAGTCCAAACGCCAGTAGTCATCCCCGAGTCCACATCCATCTTCGTCCCCACGCCGAACTTCCCTGAATTCACCGACCCTGATTGTGCGAATGGATTTTGGAGACATCCGTTGGAAAGGTTCCTAGATATGGATGTAGAAAAGGAGGTGGGATCGGTTGTCAAAACAGACTCTGATCTGAAGATGCAGATGAAAGCTTTGTCGAGTCTGCAAGAAGAGGTCGGGTCGGCTCCAGTCAAGTCTTTGCGCAAATTACAGAGGATGGAGAACTGAGCGTCTGTATTATTTGTCATGTTTTATTCTACAGTAATTTCTATTTGTTTGTTTCTAGCCTCTGGATCCACGGTCATTGTTTTGGCTTTGACATCCCGCCTAGAGCCCGTCGGCGTCTTGACGCGATCATGAAGTTGATGCGAGAAAGCCCTGAAGGAATATTATAAGAACAAGATGTCTAGTCCAGCGCGAAGGAAACTTGGCTGGAAATTTTTCCTAAAGCTGACCTCGGTCACCATTTCCCAATCCCTAGACCAGTTTCATAGTCTGTTCACTAGATTCTTTCGCATTTTTATCACGAGTTACCTCATATTATTGGTGAGGCACGCATTTCCGTCGTCGTCATCGAGAAATAGGCAATCGTCATAGCGACCAGGATGCGGATATCAGTGCCGGTCATTACAACGCGTTTCATCCCGTCATAAGTAGGCGGCAAGACCTTCACCGAATTCTCAACAGTGTCCCTGGGCTTGGGTCAGTGCACCCGCGTCCCTCTTCTCGTCGGGTAAGCGCTGTCATATCGTTCTCAAAATTAGAAATTGAACAAAGCTAGCTCCGATAATAACGAATCATGTTCTGGGGTACGTACTACGATATACCTTCATCCTGGAAAATCCTATTTCCGGGACTAGACGAACAAGACACCAGCGATTACCTCTTCGTGAGTGGCCTTCGTCCTGGTGGCTCTTTCAAACCTTACCCTTCAGGTGTACCCATCTTCGGACTTATAAAGACTAGCCGCGGTGACAGACGAATCTTTAAATCGATGTTGTGTGAGTACATTCAAGTGCTTATTGTCGTTTCCACTGACATACTCTATCGCAAAATGTTGCCAATACTCAAGGGCGTATTCCAGCAAAGTAATCAATACGTGGGCCTACCGATACAACCAACCAAACCCGACGAACGGCAATCCTACCATCGTCGGTCACGGGGCGGATAATTGGATGATGTTCCTAGGCAGTGATACAGGACAAGTACACCCTCCTTCTCTGACCCTTCCTTGACCTGACGCGAGGTCAAGCTACAATGGTTTCGCGAGTTTTAGCTCACTGACGCCAGAAGAAACAGCTTTCCTTCGTACGGGCACAGGGTCCAAACTCTTTCAAGTTGCAGCGATCGCCCGTCTGGGATGGCTTCTCTGTGTTTAGAAGTATGATATGAAATGAATATGAATGTATTAAGACTCAGGTACAACACAGTATCGCTAACTGAGGTTATCATCAGGTTCCAGACTATGGTCTGGTTCCTTCTCTGTTTCCGTTTCCTGAGTTCGCGATTCTGACGCTGCCGACTAAGTACTCAGGCTCAGATGCTGGTGTAGTGACCGTCTGATGATCCACATCGCCATCGACCTTCCCGCCTCGTAGAAATAATCCGCCTTCCTTCTTTCGTTCTAGCAGCTCTTCTCTTATCAGTACGTCTGCCAGACTGTCGACCCACTCTTGCTCTTCACTGATCAGAGCGAAGGGATAAACAATAAAATGGAAAATCCTATCCGAACCTATATGTGAGTTGCGGAATCGCAGCAACGGCGTTGCGAAGTTTTGAGCAGTCGTCGAGTCATACAAATCCATGAGCCAATACGAGGAGGCATTCCGCTGCATGGGAATTCCCAGGGAAACTTGGTGAAGGGGTTCTTTTATAACCAATGAGTCAAGACCGTGAGAGATGGCACACCATTACAAGACGTTCATCAGTTCTGAATAAGTCTGAGGGATGTCTCTCTCCGGGATGGCCAACAATTATTTTGAGAGTTGGGAAGTTGGAACCGGCTGTCCACATTTCCAGAGGCATATGTGCACCCTGTACGCCAGTAAATGGACGAGGTATACATGACTCATTAGAGAGTCCCGCAATGTTGAACGGCCTTTCGGCGCTGAAGTACAAGTCATTCATAGCTTAGCTCCCTCTTTCATCGTAATGAAAACCCATACCGCTCGAATTGCAAGTAATCGCTAATAATGATAGCGTCCTGCTGAAATTTCCTCTTCTCATTGGTAGCCAAGGCCGTAAGGGTATAATGATCGTAATTTCATAAAGGTCTCTGGCGGGATTCCCTGCTACTGCTTAAAGTTTCTCCTGGGCAGATACTCCAGGTGTATTCGAAAGCGACGTGCCAACACCCTACATACAAGTATATCAGTCTGATGAATACTGTATGGGACGATCTTTACCTACCCTTTCCATCATTCCGATATCTGAATCGTTCTCAGAGGCAAGTTGAAGGACCTGGGGGGCAACACCGTCGTCGTATCCTTTGACGTGCTTATCCCTCGCGTTGAGCCTGTGTCAGTTATTCAGCTTGCGTTTCTGCCTACAAGAAAAGCGTACATTGCCAACAGCGAATTTATGTAGACTACGGAAACCATCAATCAGATGACCTAGCTCGAAGAGGATGCCCACGTACGTTTCGGCAGAATGAATCCTATCGCGAAGAATACTAGAGTATTTGGCAATGTGACGAACTAGATATAGATAAGCCTTGGCCTGTGAGAAGAGAAGCTTTGATATTACCGTCATCAAGGCCAAGAGCGAGCAGGCACTTCGCTTTCGTCAGACTTCCGGCTAAGAAGGAGTGAAGGGTCTGCACCTGGTAGCTAATCCGGATATTACGACAACCCGCATCAAGGAGATAATGAGTGTTATCGTACTGTAATATTGAAAACGGGTTTTATGAAGTTGAATAGAAGGGGCTGACCTTTCGAACTTGGTGATTGTTGTGCTCTTATGCAGGTAATAGAACATCGCTCCGGAAATGATGAAATCAACGGATGTTGACGTCGCGAAAGTTCCGTCGACGGTCTTCTAGTAGGAGTTGGAGCGAATCAACAGATTACACTGTTTGTATGTGCTCACAGAAATACTGGGAAGGCTTGATACATGCGGTAATTTATACCTAGTACCATGTTAGTCGGTAGTAGAACGCGTCAATCAGGTTTACCTACGCATCGTATGTCATAGCTAACATCATTTCGTGAGGCCACAGCGCAGGCTGCAATAGAATAGTGCGACTTGCCTATCCCAGTGGCTTGAAAGGCACATTAACCAAGACGTCCAGGACGGAGGTGAGAAGGAGGTTTACCGCAGCCGCCAACAATTACCACCACCTATGTGCCGAAGTGATTATTACGAGCTGATGAATATCGTATAGATATACATACAATAAACCAAGGTATAACACGGTGAAAATGGTGACCAACTAAAGGCAGCGTCACTTGCATTTAGTACTGGGGCTATCGCAAGGAGGGTATGGACAAACGTTTCCACAATCGCACTGCGTAGAGTCTACAATAAAGAGAGTGTTATATCAATTCAGCGCGGAAGTAAATTCTGTGCCTACCCTTGAACGCCGACGACAATGATAACCTTGACACGAATTAAATGAGCTCAAAATGGACATTATATGAGAGCACGTACATTGATCAAAACCTGGAGCTGCGAGGATAACACAACAGTTGGAGATGATCATCGAAACAGAAACTAGACAAAAGAGTAGAACCTTGAAGCTCCTACAAGGGATTGAGTCAAATAGCGCAACAGCAACTCAAGGAGTTTAGGATATACCAGATAACATGATCGAGAGCGATATAATTGCCGAACGAGTCAACGAGGTAGAAATATATTGCGTGTGTATTCAGAGCCACGTGGAGCATATCGAGAACCCTGGAGAAGGGGATATCAATTTGGTGCTGAAGGAAGATCCAAAGACGTTGCAGACCAAAGCACGGCTACCTAAGATTTGTCAATTTGACGTTTAGATGGAAGAAGGGCAAACGCGTACGGAATACCTGTAGTACCACGGGTCATGGGGAAACTTCTTGTAATATATGACAGCTTGGAGAGCCGTTATTCCGAGTAAGCTGCCGATGAGAGCGTCAGCTGAGGAAGCCGGTCTAGCAGAGACTCACATGGAAGAGAGCATTGCGCCAATGTAAACGGCTCCAAGCGTCTTTCCAAGAGACGGAAGGTGGGACGACATGTTGACACAACACTAGAGCTCATACGATGTGGGGTCGTCCCTTATACGACGAGCGCAGGACATGGGAAATACGGCATATTGTTACTGCCACGAGTGGTTGGCGGAGTGCGGCTTCGATGTGTTCTGATGGGCCTTCAAGGGCACGCTTATCAGGTCTAGCTGGCCTTATTTAACAGAAATCAAATAGAGAGTAAGCCAGTAAAGTAGAAGACGACGGTTACTTCCTTTCTACGTTCCATTCGGACGTGACTTGAAAGAGCTACCTGACGTCGCCTAGTAGATTCGGAACTAGAGTGTGGGGCAGAAACGGAGAAATATCGTTTTAATATCATCCTACAGCGGTGATGATCATGATTATGATAAGGGGGTTGGCCAATCCTACTCAAACAAAGGGCGGACAATCAGAACGTCATCGACTCGAATGATTTGCGGTTGATGAGGTGCCTATGGGGAAAACAAACTTTATCAGCGAGATCCGGGGACTGCGTACCGTATCAGGCAATTCGGAAGAAAGAACTCAGATGAAGAAAAGAGACGACGGAAAGATGATCATCGTCTAAGGCTCTATACGGAAATATGCGAGAGCGAGGAGACTTACATTCTGACCATCAGTGAGCTTGAGCGCAGAGGTGGAAAACTCTCATAACAAAAGGCCAGTCTTTACGGTGGCGTGGATACCCAGAGTCTTTGAGAAGTGCGAATAAATTTGGAGTTCCACGAGTGTGCATAATACCAGGAATTGGGATGAGGCAAACCTAGTATCGACTTCCAAAAAGTGCTTCTGGTTCTCCCGGAACCAATGGTTACCCGAAGGGATAGAACAGATGAATGTAGGGATTTGGGAAGTGCTGGATAGCGAATGGCCAGCCTCGCCAGAGTAACTTGATGACCACTTAGGCCCAAGGGTTGCGGTAAGCTGCGGGCCAAGAAATTATGCAGTCGCATGTGCCAGAGCAACCCGCTCCATGAACAGAGGAGGACGAAGAAGGGTAAAACGGATATATGGGATGACGCAAAATTTGGAGTAGTGGTTCATGGGATGGTGCAAGATAGCGGTAGTTATAGAGGTTCCGACTCGGATTCCCCAATTGTATTGTATCTGGAGGAAACAAATTAGGAAGATGAGGTTGGAACGCCAGCGACGTATCGCGGAGGCTTTGCGACAACCTGGCTTTGTCGTAGTGCGATAGCTGGTGACGGAATGTTAACGGAATGACGCAGATGAGGGAGTTGTGCGACCACCGTGGTGGAACGAGACATAAGAAGCGTGCTAGCGTGTATTTTTTCCTCGGGTGTTTTGCTCGCCACCAACTATTGAAATGAGTGATCCCTGGACAGAAAAGCTTCCTTGCCAACAGAGCAGTGGAACATAACGATGCATGAAGTTAACAACAAGATCGGACGTGGTACCGCCGGCGGCATCAAGGACTGGCGTGGTTGATTGGCGATCCAGAAAAGCGCCGACGATAATCGGAAGCTTGCAGAGCACCTGTGTTTAACGCGGTCACTTGCGACAAGTCTCCGGAGAATCAAGATTCGGAAGCAGTGCGGATTTCGGAACGACTTGCAATCAGGTGACTTTCGTAAGGTCGGGCCGAATTCCCCGCACCCAATTAGAAAGTTCACCAATCCTTGTGACATTTATTGCCAGTACAACTTGCGCTTGATGTTGAAGTCTTTAAATCCCATGTTCCATTCAATATTTTCAGATTATCAAGGATACTAATTCGGTACTCAGTTTACCAGCATTTTTTGAGCATTTACTAGCAATCATCTCCTTCAATATGGGTACTTGTCTTATTATTGGCTCTGCTTCTAACGACCGATCTCCTACTTCAACTTTGGACGAATTACTTTCAATGTCAAGAGCTTATCCTCGGTTGCAACCAGGAGTCGCCCTAATGCTGTGACGGTTGTTCTTCTGACATCAGTAGCCCTAGCAATACAACCGCTGTAATACTTTAGGGAGTCCTATGGTACGTTCGACCAGGGCTAATATCAATTACCAAGAAGGGGAGAAGGGATCCACGTCAGTTTCATCGTTACATAGGCTAGTAGCAACAAAAGAACATCAAGACTCAAGATACTTTCAGCGGGATTCGAACCCTGACAACTGTGATAGCCACTATACGAAGCGCGTGCCCGTCAACTTGGTATTGATATGGATAATCTCCTGCGGGCGCCACGGCAACGGTATACTTTCGGCTTTCTGAGTTTAAGGTAAACGATCTCTTGGTTTCCTGATGCTGCGTCTGCGTGATAAAGCATGGCAAACTTCGTCTGTCAGTTTCCGGTACAACTTTCAGTGTCTCGAATTAACAAAATACAGGCGGCAAAAGAATGAGGGGAGACGCACCGTTATAATAGCGGTATCCGGAGAGAAATGCCTAGGGTACTGATAGCGTCAAGGATTTGTCGCTTTCAACTCAGGAATGTGGTTGGGATAGCTACAGGGAGGTGTAGCGGTTAAGTACTGCGCCGACGCCGATGCTCGTCGAGCTAACCCACGAGTAAAGATTGGGACTCTGAGTATCATTGGAGGACTCTTTCTCTAACCTGGGTGAGACTGGGATCCCTAATGAGGACGTATGGAGAGTGTTGGCTGCATGACCGAGAAAACAAGACCCAGCCATTGACTTTGGAGTAGACTTAATGGCAAAGACCGTAGGGGACACCTAGTAGATGAAGGAGCCCTCGCCCTCGCCCTAGCCCTTAGCAGGGGCAATGGAAAACATTAGAATTCTCCTAGCTTAGGTATTGACTGGGAATTTGAAGTTACGGGAGTGCGACTGCCCAAGAGGACCAGACGCTAGCCTACAGAAGCCTAAGGCAACGAAGGGCAATGATATAACGCTTAACCGCGATGTTCGAAGATGTAGATTCGTGTTGAAAGAACAAGGGAAGCTATCGCGGAGATGAATGGAACGCGCCCAGCTGTGCAAACGCCCGGCACGTGGAAAGGCGTCGCCCTACGTCTCAGCCTCAGCCTGTTGTCTCCGACTCGGATGTTTTGCTAACCACCGTCCATCGGAATCAGCGCTCCAGGCAACTTACGATACCGTGCGATACACTCAGAGGCCGTTGAAACAAGGAGGGTAAAGACACCGCGAGTTTAATGATAGTGTAAGGAAAGTAAGCAGAGCAAGGAAGGTAGCTTTAAACAGTAGTGAAGGCGAGTTCTCTGAACTGGCCTAAAGAGATTGTTGCAAACTCAAGATAGATGTAAAGTCATGGCAACAAAACATAACCATGAGAAGATTAGCGAAGACGAGAGGTAGGAACGCGACCGGACGTGATATCGGCATCAATCATTGGCCGTCGCAGAAAACAGCCGACGGCAAGCGTATGTTTCACCGGTCTCAGCTCGCCGCGGATGCATTTTGGCCAGATGACCTTGCCTTCAGCAAAAAGTAAAAAAACACCCAAAATTCCAGTTTCCGTGGCGAGTTCCGTGTCGACGTCGAGCGCAGATGCTTATCTCGCGCCGATGGAAGATGCATACCAATCGACGTCATCAGCGAGTTAGGAGTCAGCCCCCCTGAAACGAAAACACGAGCAAATAAAGTGTCGAGCCGAATCAATCTGTCACGTTTCTCCTGTTTTCTTTCCCTCCCTCTATCCCGCCCACTGCTGCGCCCGCCTGTCCCATCTCAAGTCCCCGTTGGTCGCTCCTTCATTCACGATTTCCTTCTCTGTTTTCCGTCGACTCTCCGGACTCATACCCATATACGACCACACGCAAAACAACGAACATGCGGCTATCAAAAGTCTTACCTATACCCCTCGTAGTCGCCACCGCTGCCTCTGGTGCGTTTGTGCTGCCCGCCTTTAGGGATTTTCTGACATTTTGCGACAGCGTACTTTGTGGTGACGGCGCCAGCAGAAAATGCACAATGGCGGAACGGCGCCGTGAATGTGATATCCTGGGAGAAGGGCGTGCTAGACGGTGTCGATTCGTTCGATGTGGAGATGACGAGGCTCAGCGAGGACGGGCTGACATACATCGCCAGTACAGGTGCGTGCACATGCTTTCTTTTCCAACCCTAACCCTCATTTTTTCACTAGTCCCTGCCGACAAAGCGTCACCATCGTCATTAAACGTATACCTCGAAGATATCCCAGCAGCCGACGATTATTTCCTGCTCTTCCTCAACTCGACACACGGGGTGATGTATACCACCTCCCCCCGGTTTAGCGTCCTGAATTCCTCCAGCACCGCTACATCCACGTCTGGTTCGACTCCCACGCCAGATAGTGCCGCTGCTACCGTCACGGTAAGCGGATCGCCGAATCCAACACAGGGTTTCGTGACGACCTTTCCGGCTGTGTCGGGTGCACTGCCAGCGTTGGTGGAATGGAGAGCTCTCATGGGCATGGGTGCAGCGCTGGTCGCAGGCCTTGGTGGAGCCCTATGCGTGCTCTTCTAGTCTACCTTTCTTTTCTATTTCCCCCTAGAATCGCCGGGTTTCTGTTCGATGTGTCGCGTCGCAATTGAAGGAAAATGACTGTTGGATGGACCTCCCCTCGCTTATTCATGCAAAGCCCCTCGTTATACCTACTTTATATTTATTTCTCGGGCCTAATGTACTAGGATTCTCTTACACTCGCATTTCAAACATGAATCCATGATCGGCGTGATTTTCGTGCTGCGCTGTGGGGTTTACACTGCGCATCGACGGCTGTTTTCGTAATACATTCCTGCGTCTGTTGCCACCGCCGCATTGACGCGCTATTTCTCCGCTACCGGCGGGACAGAACCAGCTGGATGCGGTCAATTCCGCAGACTCCGGGTCTCGGTATCATGCCAACATCTCCTGCATAGAAAGTTGCCTGTAGAACTCTCTGAGGGTTTTTGGTTATGCGGGACACTCGATTCGGTGTAGTACGGCTGGAGAAAGGGCAACTACAATGAGAATTTGACTGTAATACCCTTTGCTCAATGAACAGTGAATAATATTTATTATAAACAAGTTACAACGTCAACCATTTGAATCTTTCAAAATTCAACCTTTCATCGATGACCGAAATTCACGAAAAAAAAGTCGGCAACAAGAATATGCATTAGCGGGGAATCGAACCCCGAACGCGGCCACACAGAAATGGGAAGACCACATGTTAACCATTACACCACTAATGCATAAATAAATAATTTAATCAAACCATTTATAAAGTCAGTGAAGGATCATAACTTTCCCATCCTTCCCGCAACGTACGCAGGATCGTAATTCTCTACATCATGACGGGCCGCCAAACAACCAGGCACCCTATTTTCCCATCCCAATGATGACAAGACGAATTTGAATCATTTGGATCCACGAAAACGGTCCCAAAGAGTCAAATATTTCGCAAGCACGTCTGAGCATAATTCTTTTTCACAACGGTAATTCGTGCGACATAAGCCAAGCGGGAATGTACACGATCTACCAAAATGACCTTGATGCTATAAATCTTGAATGCAATCATGGCGCGTTTTCTCGATATTCGTTTATCGCCCGTCGCGAGTCTCCGCCAATAGGATCGATCACTTTAGAACAGGAAGGCCCACAACCCTGACATTATTGGGACCTTGTGCCGGTATTAATACCAATACCATTCTATTGCCACAATCAAAATCCCATCAAGAGCACGAAGAGCATCATTATGGCCATAAGATTTCCCCAACAAACTGCTCGAGCTTATATTATCCGTCCGGGAAAACGCCGCCATCAACGAATGTTGCTCATGCTGCCATGCCATACAACGGTTCCACATATAGATTATGATTAACGACGGAAGTCCCAATGATACAGCATGTACACTAAATCCAATCCAAAGCAAATTCAGATACCATAAATATCCTCGACGCCCAACGCGTCCTCGCAGCCAAACCACTCGAGCCACTCACTAACATGATACCGCCCTCTCCGCACGGGCCACCTCTCCAGCTCGAAACCTCCGTCTTCGCCTTTCCTCCCGCTTTTTTTCTTCCTATGCACGGTCCAATATGTCGATGCGACCCGCACGACTCTCACCATCGGGAACCCCTGCTCGACGATACCTGCGACCTCGCCGGTTCCCATCCCACTCGTGTCGAGCCCAACGAACCTCAAACCTGGGGGTATCCCGAGACGGAGATCTCGCATCCCAGCCACTAGGCCGTTCAGGGTGAGGCTGACGACGTTTCGAGGGATCAACCATGCTGCGAGACCAGGTGCTAGGTCCCTCGGGTAGGTTATCCCTAGGCCTTTGAGACCGGTCAGACTGGGAAGCACACCCCACACTGACGCGTCAAAGCCGACAGCTTTCTGGATAGGCTCGGCGGGGACGAGGAGAGACAATGTACGAAGGTCGACGCGGCCACGGAGGAACTCTGCTATGGAGGGGAATAGGTCGCGGTCCGTCAGTCGTCGGTTCATCGCTTGGACTGAGAAGGCAAAGTGTCGGAGGAAGGGAAGCTCTCCTTGAGCGACGCGAAATTGGGAAGAAGGAGCGCAGTCGAGGAGGCAGGTGAGGGAGAGTGACTCGAGTTGCCTGCCGTGGCTGAGAATCGTCCCGATGGCCTGGCTGTTGAGAGGGAACTGTCCGAGGAAGTGGATGTGGGTGAGGTTCCGGAGCGAAAGAGCATCGGTGGGGAATACCCATGCTGGGTTCTCCAAGGAGAGCGTTCGTAGTGTCGAGCGATGCTGGGCAAGGAAAGCATGGGGGTTCTGCGCCCCGCCGTTGCCACTACCACCACCGTGATAAGCAAAGTTGGCGATATGGTTCAAAGTGAGGGTGCTCAGCTCGAACAGCCCATCAGGCACATGCAGCGAGAGACCATTCAGCTTGGGCGAACTTGATTGGAGAATCTTGAGCACGGGTAGGACACCGTCGGCGCTCGAAGATATGTGTACCCTCCTGAGATTTATCATCTTCGGGAGAGCATTCGACAGTATTCCTGTCTGGAACGAGTTGTGGCTGTTGACGGTGGCGAAGATCCGGAGGGTGCGGACGACGCTGGCGAAGGAAGGGTCGGTAATGACGCGGGTGAGGATGTCGGCCGTTCGTTGATCTCTGTCCCTTTCTTTTTCCCATTCCCCCCCTTCTCCCTCGTCGAACGGCTGCCCTCCCTCGCCCTCGCCGAAATGAAGATCGACTTTTCGGAATAGAAGCTGGGATGCGACGCGTGATAAAGGATGGGGGACCGAGAGGAGTGTTTTCAGATCACGACGAGGAAGGAATAAGGCTATTTCGCGCCATACTTCATTAGAGATCCGATGCCCCGTGGGAGCGAGAAGCTGGGGTTAAATTTGTCATTACTCTGGTTCGTAACTGAGAGGGTACTCACCTTCTCCACGGCGACGGAGCGTTGGTGTAACAGTGCGGTTGCTTCAGGGTTATCAGGTTCTGCTTGCAGAGCTGCGTGGAGATCTGGAGACCGACTTTGAGCGGTGTTCCGATACGGATAAGTACTGTAACGAACCTTCTTGGGCGCCTATAAACGAACCGGCATCCAAACGCAGACGAGCACGTAGGATCCGAGCCTTGGCAACGATTGATGGGGACAGTGCATGGATCGATAGGCAGGCCTGGATAGCGTTCTCGATAACGACTTTATGTCTGTCAGAGTCACCGTTAGTGAAATATGTTCAAGAGTGAATTGTGGGATGAAAGAGGCAAGCATTGGGAGGGATTGCTAGGAAACAGTCGCACCTAGCATACTTGAGACTCGTCATTGCATAAAGCAACAGGTCCGCTTTCTGGTTATCTGAAAGGCAGTATGCAACATCCCGAATGCAAGCATCGAGAATTTTGGGATTGAAAACGTCCATGAATCTGGGTGTTCGGCCAGCCAGGATGGTAAAGATTAGCAGTACAAGTGAGAAGTGACGATTTATATGGACAGAAGAAGGCAAAAGGGTCAGGACGGGATGACGAGACGACTGGGAGGGTATACTCGATGATGATGGAAGCAAACGAAAATGTTCCAATGCGCCCGTCATCAAAAGGCCTGGACTCGGAGATTAGATTAGATGACGCATGGGGATTGGGCGTCGTCGATATGCGGATCAGCCGATCTAATCTAGGCTAGGGACAAGAAGCGAATAGACCTCTGAGCGGCAGGTAATTCTACGACGTTGATTCGCCGGAGCGAACGAATTGAAGTTGGCGAAATATGACTGGACAGTACAACCTTATTTCATGGGAGCCCGAATAGTAGCTGCATGGGGAGTGGAGAACGACGGCCACAGAAATCTTTTGACAGGGCCCTTGAGCGAGCAAATGAACTGAATAAAAATCTTGTGACAATACAACTGAAGTGGCATGAGAATGCTTGTCCCGGTTTCATACGATCATACAGTTGCGCGGCGGTAGAGAGAATAGAATGAAAACCCAGTTCTCATTTAGTCGAAATTCGAAAGAGAGGATGCTAAATGATACAAATTTTCTAGTAACCAACGTAAAAACCCTTCAACCACAATATTTTACTAAAATATTGACATTTTGACCGTTTGTCCGCCCATGCGCACCCTTGCAGGTAGGGGGGCGGGGGTCACAATGTCCCATTGGCATTCTGCTTCGCTCTGTAGGTTCTAGGGTCAGCTGGAACTGATGAGAAAAACAAGGACGGAGAACTCACAGAACTCGGCGAAGACTTTGAACCGGAGCTGAGATGTTTGAGTCGGATCGAGTGTTTCAGACTAGAGCGCACGCTTGAGTGAATACTCGAGTGCTTGAAACGAGGCGGCATTGACAGTGAGGCAACCGGATCGAGTTCCTGGCGGTCGTGAATTGGGAACTGCCTGGCGTTGAGCATAGCTAAGAACGAGCCGACGTATACTATAAATTAAGGCCATTGGAAATTCTGTTATGAAGTGGAAGATAAAAGAACCATACATCTTGTCAACAAAAATTCCAGCGCGATGAATATGAGCGTGTTTGGCACAAGTACGTACTAAAACCACTGGTAAGATTAAGCATGAGAAACAATCAGGGTCTTACAGTAAACAACACGGCCAACGAACAAGCACTCGTGACAAGTCCCGAACTGAGGGTATACTGCATCACAGCGGAGATGCGCGAATTCAGACTAGATTGATGTCAGGAATAATATGGGAAGACATCAGATGAACTCACTCGGACTCTGTGCCCCGGCTTTTGCGGAGATAATAGCACATCGCGAACGCCTGCACGAAATCGATAAGTGTGGATGCCGCCAGGGATGACTCCATCGCCCAAGCCTTATTATCAAACACGAGGGATGAGAACGTTGGAGCCGTGTATCTATATCATCCGTTGATTAGCATTTTCCTCGACTGAAAAGGGTACCGTACATTTCGTATGTTAGCGCTGAAACAACAAGTCAGAAGGCAGTTAACGCGGAAGGAACACTATCACACTAACCTATACCGATACCAAAGCCACCAGCGACGCTCAGCGCCGCAAGGTACCGGAGAAACCCGCGGTGGTACCCACTCAGTAGCCAAATTCGGAGCGCGTAAAGACTTGAAGCGAAACGGCAATCAACATCGTATCATCTGTGAGAAATAGAAGTAGATAAATACCTCTGCACAAAGAGAATGATCACGACCATTATCGCTACTTGTAGCTGGACAAAAATAGTATCTTAGCTCCGGTACTCGTTAGCCCGGTTATCCTGAAGAGTACCTTAATCGACCAAACAATTCCCGGGCCCGCTTCCACCAATCCCCTGCCGCGATTAGCGACGATATAGAAATACATTGCATGGATAGTGAGTCCGAGGTGGACCGTGTCGAGGAGGTATAAAACGCCCACTGATAGGCGATGGACGATCGTGTCCCGGGGGTAATTGTAGAAGTAGAAGTACGCTTGGAGGGTCGTTATCCCGAAAAGACTAGTGAAACGATAAGCGTGGATTCCCTGGAAGTATAAAATAAAATGATAACACTCACAAGCATGCACTTAATAATCCCAAGAACACCGCACCCAGGGTGTTGTCGATCGTTTCTGGTACGAGGCTGACGAGTGGAGCCATGGCAGAGGTAAAAAGTTAAAAAGTGAAAGAAGGAACGAAACAAATGAGAGTCAGAGAAAACGGTCAAGGAGGGTCAGAAAGATGGGATGAGTTAAGAAGAGGAAGAAAAAGTCATTTGCGGACCGAGTCCACATTTAAACAGAGAAGAACACATGGCTCCGCCGAGCACCTAATTCCCTTTCTTCGTCCTCCTCGGTCTGTTCATGTGGAAATCTATATAAATGGGGGAGAAATAATATAAATATCACAGCGAGGAACCGGGTCTCTTTGGTAAGTCTTTGGGGAAAGACTGAGCGGGAGCGAGGACGTATACTGCCCATCGGCGCTGGATACAACCTAAACCAGATGTGCCGCCATCTCCAAGTAAGTAGAACCTGTAATAAACCACAGGGTCAACAGACGACATAGAAAACGGTCATCATGAGACCAAGCTAACTGATGACGATAGGTGGCCGCGGCAAACCCCGGGCGACATAGCGGAAGCGAAACAATCAAAATAGCACTCCTTCCTTCGCCTCGAGCCTAGCCTCCGCTGAAAAATGAACTGTCATTCTATAATGCATCAACGAACGTAAACTCACGGAACAAGGATGTGGGGAGCCTCGAAAATATGAAGAAAGAGGCGGGTACTGGCCACTGCGAACAATGCGAAGTAGCTCGTGCAGGCGTACACGTCTGAGAAGCGCTCTTGCCCCACGTCTTCCATTCACGGGCGACGTGGGTACCACGCGGGGGCGTGGAAAGTGACAAGACATACATATCTATCGGCCTAATCATTGAAGGGCCTTCGAGCGGTGGTTATTAACCTCAACCAATCCCCGAACGTTCAACAAACGCCAGCGCCATCAGAAAGACGATCTCAGCACTTGGAAGCGCAGGGATGGGTGTATGCCTCTATATCTCGGCCGATGGAGCCATCATATCCGAAATATTAATAGTCGCTTCAATTGTTTTACCCCGCCGCGCAATGTAAGTGAGAAATGAGGTTATCCAAAAGTGGGATGGGTGGCGTCGGGCGAAACCCGCACACCGGGGGAGTGCTTCTCATCACCCTCATCAATCGTTTGATTGATACGGGTTCCCGCGATGGTTGCTAGCTTCTGTAGAACATATCAAGTGGAGAACCGTGAAATCATGAAAATTGCAAGCGAATAAGCTTTACGGACTTTTGACGTGCGCGCCTGCTGGCCGGACTGTGGATGATTTCCAGAAGAAAAGAACGAAAAAAAGAGGGCCCTATTGGATGTACGACAAACACCGAATTGGACATACATATATAGCAGCGTGATAATCTAAAACTGAGAACGAATGACGTGGGCGAGGTTCTGCGCAGAAAGGTGAGTGGGAGTTACTCACCTTGCAAACGGGTTTGACGTCCAACATGCAAGCATGCGTTCACTTGATGTTTTTGACGCAGAAGCGAATTTATGATTGATGGGTACCGACGTCGTTGTTGGCAGTGCGTGACGGCGGAGTGTATCGAGAGAAGTGGCAGGAACCTTCCTCGTTTGCTGATAAAGGAGGTTTTGCCGGTCCTTTACTATGAGAGCGTCAATTGTAGATTGACATACACGGTAGTAGGGTTAGCACGCTAGATGATGGAAAGCCGATAGATGAAGCCCCCCCGACCTGGAGCGACACATCTTGGTTCGGTCCTTTCTAGATGCTAGGGATGTCTAGATAAATTAGGACCGTCATCCCTCCAGACGCATGTAAGATCTATGTGCTTGTTAGATGATGAGGTTAAATGGTACCGAGTGCACAAGCGCCTCGCTGTTTTCGCCTTGTCGCTTTCCGCTTCAAAGAAATACTTGCGAAAGGTCGTTAGTTAAAGGCCCCGGCCCGTGGTTGTAAATTGAGCGCTTCTCACTGACAAAAGGCACCCTGGGAGAGTGAACATCATAGTATACCGCCGTAACAGAGGTAGTTCCGAATAAAGCGGTTGACTGGCACAAGGGGATCTATCTTTTCTAGTTAGACGGTGCCAGCGAGGTCGCAGGAGGCTAAGAATAGCGCGACTAGAACGTTGTGGATACAGGGAGAATATAGCAGGCGAGACGTCCGAACTCTCCTGCCGAAGGCTATCTGGGACCTTGAACTCAAAGTCTATGTTTCTTGGTTAGTGCGTCGAAGTAGAGTTACAACAATGACACGTACCGCAGCACAACGAACTCCTTATAAAACACAAGACAAAGATCGTGAACCAGTCGCAAGAGAAAAGCCTAGGCCCAGTCCCAGCGCAGACGAACAACCGTCTGTACTCCGGATAATCGGCAAATTAGAACATGGACGTAAAGCCGGGGTGGATACTCTTCTTGAGTTTTATCCAGATGAGGGTTTGGGGCCTGCTGCGCTTGGTTGATCAACATCTACAACACGAATGATTTAGAGATTGACCTACCACGCTCTGAATGACGAGACAGGCGTGCATCCAGAGAGTCAAGGATAGGTGCTAGGAGATGTGACTGAAGAGACAAACGAAATACGTGGAAGGGCTTACGACGTTCATCCCGGCGCAAAGCGACTCCCATAGAAGAGATGTTGTCGCTACCATTGATAGGCCCGCATGTTGAGATACGAGCTAGGGCGTACGTACCTCAACGGATCGCTGTATAGGATCACCTCTTCTCTAGTCAGAAGACAAACGGTAGTCGTATGCAGAGCTCCTGATACGATATTATGACGATCAGAAGATGTGTCGGCAATCCTCATAGTCTGTTGATAAAGAAAAGTTTGCCCATCCCTTAGTGTGAGAGTGTCAATTAGGGACAGACACACGCAGTTTGCATAATGGAAAGCAGATGAACGGGGCGCCCTCAGACCTGGAGCGACCACATCTTTGTTCCATCCTTTCTAGATGCTAGATAGCTGGGACCGTCATTGATCTAGACGCATGGAGATGATGCTCAATGGTACCGACTATTCAAGTGCCTCGTTATTTTCGCCTTTTTGCTCTGCTCTAAACAAAAAGGCCCTTAGATAAAGACTCCGACCCGGGGTTGCAGATTTAGCGGTTCTCTCACTGACTTGACTTGGTTGCGTGGGTTCACCGGAACAGAGAATGAAACGATGGGCGAGAAATTTTGATTCGCGGGCACGAGGGGAGGTCGGAGGAGGCTGTGACGCGAGCCTCTAATACGGCAGGCGAGACCTCTATGTGGGACTTTGAGCTCATAGCGTATTAAAGCAGTTAAACGTACCCACCGCGCTATAAATACGCAAGAAGATGGTTATAAATACTCCGCAAGAGAATGGAGACGAACATCTTTGACGTCCCTTACACTTGGTCGGTCAGCAGATATGATACAGCTACTTAAGAGGGACGCACGAGAGCCTGGTGAACCGAGAGACACGGGCCTCCCAGTCTCCAAAAGAGCTAAGGATGGGCGCTGGGATTGACAAACGAAATGCACTTCGGACATCTTCATTCGATTCCCTTAGAAGGGGACTGTCGCTTCCCCTGATAGGTACACCTGTTGAGATACGAAGTAAGGTATTCTATGAGTACGTACCTCAAAGGCCAGAAGGAGACTACCCCGTGTATTTTGTAAACGAGTTCATATCTTGTCTTGTCAGGAATCCGTGGACAAACCTGACCGCGAAAAAGTGCTAGTCCAAGCCTCGGGCAGCCAATAGAGCATGTTCCCGAGGCTTATAACGTGTCGAGAGATCAGACGGTGCACGCACCTTTCTAGTAAGCAAACGTGGCAGAACATGAAGGTTACCCTAGAGGAAGGTCTAATGTGAGATGGTCACTTGATAATCCCTGGGCTGGCGTCCAGTTCTAGCAAGCGGGTGCATATGAATACACGGATCCGAGGCCGTTCGGTTCCGGTGTTGTCTTCCTAGCGAAACCTGATACTCCGGCACCCATGTTTTGCGTTTGGAGGACAATGCAGGCATCGACACATGCAACTAGTAATCGTCCACGCGCCAAGTCCAATACCCGGGGCACTTTCGCCTCGATCAAGTGAGACAAGGAGAATCTCAAAAGCGCAAAGACATCCTCCCGACGGCTCGTTGACGGAAGATTTGACTCCGTTAATGCAAAATAGAATGTACTCAATTTCAGTTCAAAGGAGGCACCTATCTACTTGCAGGAAGGTAAGGAGGACCCAGGGATAAAGGGATGCAACATACTATAGCTTGGGAGAAGCACCTTCCTCAAAAATAGACACGCGGTGAACGCTGCAAAAGAACGGAAGATGCCTGGGTGGCGGGTCAAAAAAAAAAGAAGGTTGCTTACATAGTAAGGAGAGTCGAACCTCGCTTTTCCTGGCGAAACCCAAAAGAAATACGAGCTCGAGCCCGCGGAGAAGATAGAAAGTTGAGCTAGAGCCCGTCCGGCTGAGGATTTGACCTGTGGGGATTGGTTTGTCCCTCCATAAGAGCATGGTAGTCGATCCTTGGTGTGATCGGTAGAAGAGGTGACGCGAACTTTTAGACTAAAAAGCTGTTCTCGCGGGTACAAGCAACATTCAAGACACACATCTGTGAAGTTCCATGGAAGATGTATATGCCGCTTAGCTATCAGTGATGGCTAGGTACTAGCGAGGTCGCAGGAAGCTAAGAATAGCATGACCGGAACCTATCAAGATGAGAGTTTGAAGTCCTGCGCTCGGTTGATCAACATCTACGACACGAATGATTAAGAGATCGACGTACCATACCTCAAATGACGAGCCTCCAGGGTTTATAAGTGCAAGGAGATGACACGGAAGACGCAAGGAAATGCATGAAGGGGCCCTCAACGTCATCTTGATTCATCCAGGCGCAAAGCGAAGAGAACTATTGGTTAGTACCGTTGATAGGTCCACATGTTGAGATACAGGCTATGAGCACTCTATCAGTACGTACTTGCTGCGAGAAGCTGTATAGTTTTGCCTCTTGTCTGATCAGAAGACAAACAGTAACCGTATACCTGATACCGGATTGTGACGATGAGGAGACATAGCGGAACCCTCCTAGTCTGTTGATCAAGGAAGGTTTGCCGATTCCTTAGTATGAGAGCGTCAGCCGGGGATAAACATACGCAGTAGCAGGATTAGCACACTAGATGAACGAAGCGCCCCCTGACCGGGAGCGACACATCTTTGTTCCCTCCTTTCTAGACGCTAGGGATGTCTAGATAACTGAGGCCGTCCGCGTCATTCCTCTAGAGGCATGGAACTTGTTAGATGATGAAGGTAAATGGTACCGAGTTTTTAAGTGCCTCGTTGTTTCGCCTTGTATCTGTGCTCCAATAAAAAAGGCCGTTAGATAAAGGCTCCGTCCCGGGGTTGCAGATTTAGCGGTTCTCTCACTGATATGGTTGCGTGGGTTCGCCGGAACGAAGAATGAAACGATGGGCGAGAAATTTCGATTAGCAGGCACGAGGGGATGGACAACAAACAGGTCGCAGGAGGCTGCGACCCGGCACCTCTAATACGGTAGGCGAGACGTCTATATGAAACCTTAAGCTCATAGCCAATTAGAGCGAGGTTACAGCAGTAAAACGTACCCACAGCACTATAAATACCCAGGAAGAGCGTTGTATACCATCCGGAAGAGGATAAAGATGAATAACGCGTCAGGCTCTTTGACGTCTCCCGCACTTTCGGTCAGCAGATACGATACCGACATGACGCACCGCAACCTAGTAAACGACGAGACATTAGCCTGAGTTGCGTCAGTGCTAAGTATAGTCGCTATGATTGACGAATAAAATACCCTCTGGACGTGCGCTCTCATTCGATTCCCATAGACAATGACTGTTGCATCCCTTGATAGGTACAAATGTTGAGATACAAAGTAGGGAATTCTATGAGTACATACCTCAAAGCTGGTTACGCGGAGACCCCGTAGACATTGTAAATATGTTCGTCCCTTGTCCTGTCAGAGAACATGTGGTCCTGACCGTGAAGGAGTAAGTCTCTGGCAGCCAATAGTAGCGTCGAGGCTCATAACGTGTCGAAATATCAGACGGTGCGCGGACATTGCTGATCAGCAAACATGGCAGGGAGTGAAGATTAATGCGTCTTGACGACTGGCGGCAAGTTCTAGCAAGCGAGTACACGGATCCGGGACAACTGGTTCCGGTGTCGCCGTCTTAACGAAAGGTCTGATACTCAGGCATGCCCCATACATTTTGCGTTTGGAGCACGACACCGACATCGGCAAGAGCAACTGGTAATGCCAAGTCCAATACTCGGGCACTTTGCAGGCACTTCGTCTCTAGCAGGTAAGAGAGGAAGGACTAGAGGAGCAAAGACGTCCTCCCAGCCGCTCGTTGACGGAAAACTTGACTCCGATGCAAAACAGGATGCATTTTCAGTTCAAAGGAGGTAGCTATCTACCTGCAGGAGGGATTCTAGTAGTGAAGAGGACCCTGGGATGAAGGGATGGAACGTACTGTTGACCCCACAGCTTGGGAGAAGCGCTACAGACACAAGTGAGCGAGATGGTAAGCAGCGGAGAACGACCAGAAGAAGCGTGGGCGAGGTGTCAACTTTGCCTAACCACAATAAAAGTTGCTTACATAAGAAGTAGAGCTAAAGCCCACCCAGCTGAGGATAGAATCTGCGCAAAAGACATCCCTCGTACATTGGGGTACAAACAACAATCAAAGCAAATCGCTGGCAGTGACGCCTAGATACGAGCATGAGAACGATAACAGGCGGCGAAAACCAGCCTATGGGGACGAGGCTGGTATCGCGGAAGCTTATCGGTACGAAGGAGAGATCAGCATGACGCCGATGCGACTCTGGTCGAACGTGACGGCGGGCTGCTTCGGGAGAGTTGAGAAATCTGATTGTGAATGAGCGAGGAGGGGCTTCGACGTACTAATGGAGGAGCCAGAATTACACAACTTGTAGATAGCGCCAGCTTGATGGAATCGTACGGAGGAATCCTCTCGTGATCTGGAAGGGCGACAACACTAGGGAAGTTCCTACTCACGGACAGCGGGCTAGCGAGAAAAACACCAGGAGGACTGCCGTATCCTCGATGCATACATCTTGGTTGACCCACGAACGCTAGATCAGGATGTACGTGTCGCCAAGGGAGCGCATAAATGGTTAAAGCAAGGGAGACAAAAGTAGCAATCCCCGTCGACAGTATGATATGGTACACACACCAGTAACGCATCTCCTGCTTGAGAACCTGGGGTGGCGACGATCGTGGTAGTACCGCACCAAGAATCACGAATAGCATCTTGCCTACAAACAAGGAAGGTCAGCAGGCATCATATGATAGGACACGAAAACAACACGCTTATCGTCAGCGACTCGGTCCATACGAGCTGGGAGCAGTACTTCGAGCGTTTGAGACGAGGGCAGCGATAAATGGATAGCGACGCACCGCACCATAAATGACGAGACACGAGTCTGAGTCAGGCCTCGAGCTAAGGATAGGCGCTAGTATTGACGAACGAAATGCACTCTGGATACCTTCATTCGATTCCCATAGAAGTGGACTGTCGCTGTACACACGTAAAGATACAAAGTAGGATACTCTATGAGTACGTACCTCAAATGTCGGATTACGCGGACGCCCCGTTTACTTCGTCTCTTGTCTTGAGCTCTGAACTGTGAAAAAGTGTTAGCCCAAGCCAATAGAAACAGACGCGTGGTCCCGAGCTTAGAGATGTCAGACGGAGCGTGGACCTTTCTAATCAGAAGGTGAAGGTTAAGGCCAAGGTGCTGACGCGGTTATCGCAAGCCGGTACGTGGACCCGGATCCGGTGTCGTCTTGCTAAAAAAGTCGGCGCCCATGGCCATGACTCCATGTTTAGAGGACGACACCGATATAGAAACCTCATGAGATGCGCATATGAAACAAGGGCGAATCTCAAATAGAGGAGCAAAGACATCCTCCCAACTGCTCGTCGATGAAAAACTTGACTTCGTTGTGGACGAAAATGAGAATGTAATTTTCAGTTCAAAGGAGGTAGCTATCTACCTGCAGGAGGGATTCTAGTCAGTGAAGAGGACCCCGGGATAAAGGTATGTAACGTACTATAGCTTGGGAGAAGCAAGACATACAGTGAACGCTCGGAAGATGCCTGGGCGTGCGCGTCAGTTTAACGGCCAAAAAAAGAAAGTTGCGTACATAATAAGAGAGTTGAACCTGGCAAAATACGAGCTCGAGCCCGCGGAGATAATGGAAAGTAGAGGTGAAGCCCGCCTAACTGATGATTCGACCTGCGCAAAAGAAAGCTCTGGTCCATTGGTGTATAAACAACAATCAAGACAAGCGCTTGGTATGAGTAACGGGCCACGGCTAGAGAACGAGAAGAGGCGGTGAAAGCCAGCCTATGGGGATGAGTTTGGTATCTGCCAGTACGAAGGAGAGATAAGAACGATGTAGGGTCGAACGTGACGCGGCTGCTTCGGGAGAGTTGGGAGGAGGGGTATGAGATGAGGGGTTTCGACGTACAGGAGCCGGAAATAGCGTCAACCGAGGGTGCTTGATAGAACAGTACTCGTTCGCTGGAAGGAGGGAAGAAACGTCGAGGTTCCTAGGGGAAACGACCCACGAACGCTAGGTCAGGATCTACGTGCTGCCAAGGGAGAGTATGCTTCCTGATAACGGTTAGAGCAAAGGAGAATGTCAGTAGCGATCCTGGTCGACCAGCAATGTATCCCCTCTTCCCTGGTTGAGGAAAAGACGCGTCCAGTACCGAACGGCCAAAAAACGCTCGTCATATCTGTGCGCAAGAAAGGGTCGGCAGGCGTCAAATTAGGATAGGACCAGACGACTTGAGCTGGACGTTCGCAGGGAGCAGTACGTCGCGCGCTTGGGATGAGGGCGGCGATGAACGTTTTAGCTCGCTGGAGGGGGTGTCGTAGTGATCAGACGAAAGCAGCGGCCATACGAACAAGACCAATTCTTCGTAGAATGGTTGGAAGAGACGATGAACCTTATTCGTTGGGCATCTCTCGGGCATGGCTGTGGCGGGAAACGGATCTAGGAGCCTGGATACGAGGCTGCGACGTACCCTTCTTCATGTTTCGTTCCTACAAAGACGGACGTGAGCTTGTTCGTTAGCGAGAATAGAAAACGACATGTGGTGCGTAGGCTCCACGTCGTGTACGCCTGTAAGTAGAACAGGGAACATACGTCAAGAGAAAATAATCGACGTCGACTGTCATTTCGCTCGCAGGGGCTCATGCTCTACTGGCAGCGTGAGAGGACAGCGTAGAAGGGAGATTCATAGCAAGAACGGAATGTCCGTGCAAGCTAAACGTTGAAACGTTGGTATTTGATGGGAGCAGACGTCGAGAACTGGGTATCCGCGCGTTGGTAGGAAAGCTTAGGGATGTCTGCAAACGGATTTCGCTGCCTATCGAAAGAGGCCCGTCTCGCTTGGGTTGTGAAGGTCGTATGATCAGAACGAATACGTTGGAGTTGGTTGAGAGAAACCTTAGTCTTAATGAGATGGTATTGGGCAAACGGAAATTTTCATTCTGAGCTCCAATTCACACAGAGGTGCTACCTGTCTATCTGCGGGTGGATAGTTAGGGAGGTTAGTCCAAGTGGAAGGTGGTGCGACGTACCAACGATCCATCCTCCGGCGTATTGGTAGTTCTAACGAAGCTTGGCGAACAGCTTGGGGGCGGCGCATTCCTAAGAGGGAGAATGAGAAGGCGCGCGGCAGACGGAGGGGAGACGTACATCGACGCAGTGCATCATGCTAGGAGGAGAGTCAGCATCGCGTCTAGGCGGGGAGAAGAGGCACGTACTGGACTGCGAGTAGGCGAGCGCAGTGGTCGGTCAGCATGAGCTATGCCAGCAGTAAAGGGTACTTACACCTACGTCGAAAGGTCAGTAGAGAAAAGGAGAAGAGAAGAGAAGGGAGACGCACAGTTCCTCAACACATTCCTCGCCCTTGAATCCCTCGCCATTCGAGACCTTTTCCTGGCAATGTTCAAAGTGCTTCGCCATGGCAGCGCATTTGGATGATTCCTTGCATTCCTCGCGGATGACCGGGTGGATCTGCGAATAGTCAGCATTCCCCCTCCCCCCAACTAAGAAAAAAAGGACTGACGTCTTCGGGCTCTTCCTCCTCCTCTTCCTCTTGCTGGGCCTCTTCCGCGGGTGTCTCCGCCTCTTCGGGTTTGTCCTCAGAGTCGCAGTGGACGGTGGGAAGGATGGAGGAAAAGAAGGACGTGATGCTGTTCATCGTGGACGTGGTGGTGGCGAAGAAGAAATCGGGATCGGGGAATGCCGTGGGAACGGAATCGCGTGTTGCTGAGTCAGCGGTGTAATCGGCCCGCAGCCTCCATGTTGACAACCACCATCGTGTCTCTACCGCCAGGCTTAGCTTCCTATGAACGCTGTCCTTAACTACTGGGTAGAAATGCAAGCGTGTCGACGCGCTTAATAGTCCTAGCCTTGCACACGCCCTCAAGCTCGGCTTTCTCTCTACGGTCATCCGTGTCCCATCAACGACACCGATCTGGAGCACCGTACACGGCACGACTCGCGTCTCAATGGGTCGTGGATGGTCCACTATCCCTCCCAGGCGAGACTACTTTCACTGTAGCGGGATGAACAGACGACACCAATGGATGCCCACTGGATCTGGTTGGTGTTGACCATCTGGGTTATCGCACGGGACCCTGGAAGGCGCGCCGTTCGCTGGAAATAAAGCTCGATGCGGATGCGGAGCCTGCAGTAAGTGTGGTGGTATCATTGGACGGGTGAGTGGTCGTTGCTCTGATCTACGCTAGCTAACCTATGTGTATCACAGATAGTCGTGCCTTGCATCTGGGCACCTTAGGGTTCTTCTGCTCCCTCTCCAACCTCGCTGGCGACGTCATAACCCTCAGCGACGACGTCTCCGTCACGCTCGCGTACCCACCTCGATGATGTAGGCCGTTCGCAACTGCATCCGACTCGTCTTTGCGCCTAGTCATCCGCGTATCCACATGCTCCTTCGGGGGCGTCGCATCCAGCGACCCTCATCCGTGACGAGGACGGACTCCCTCGAGCTCTAAGCCATCCCTCCATCCTCTACGTCATACACCTTCCCCAAATCCTCGGCGCCACACTAACCTCCCGCCACGGAGCACCGACGTCCTGCTCTGCAAGCGAGCCACAGCAGTATGCATACACCTCTATGACCGAGCAGGACGCATCGTAGTCGTATTCCCCGGGCCGCGCAACCCTACCACAGACGTCCGCATCCATGAGGTTTCCTCAATAACTGGCCTGCGTTGGATCCCTCGGGAGGGTTACGATTCGACGATCTGTTATAGTTAAAATATACGGTCTTCGTGCCGCACTGGGTGCATCACCTATAACTATAAGGGTTCGAATCCCTTTCGAAGGACTGACTCTGTTTGGTAAGGTTTTTTCTTTTTTGCTCCACCAGTTTGCACACCCGCATCGAGCTGAGGTTTGATTCCCCGGTGCACAATGAATCAGCTTCATGACGCAGTCCTATGGTCTGCTGGATATTCTGGGTTCGATCCCCGGTCGAAGCATACTGAAAAGTTCCTGTTTCTTTATTATATGGAGACTTTTTCAACCCTGGACATTAGGGTTGAGTTTTTTTGGGCGCAACCCTACACCCCTGGAGGCGAACCCTGGAGATGACTTTGGCGCAACCCTACACCTCTGGAGGCGAACCCTGGAGGCTGGAGGCGACTTTGGCACAACCCTACGCACCTGGAGGCGAATCCTGGAGGCGACTATGGCAGAACCCTACGCACCTGGAGGAGAACTCTGGACCTCGAGACGACTCTCGCCAACCCTACGCACTAGGAGGCAAACCCTGGATGTGACTCTCGCCCACCTTTCCCAGAACCCTCACCCCACACGCATGTAAGTCAATTAAATACAAGAGACAGTTAATTGTTTTTTTGGCATACTATCATAGTATTTCAGACACTATAATAGTGCTTATTACTGAAGAATTGGTACAACATAAAATAAAATAAAGTAGTCCGTACCACTTACCACATGTATGAGTCGTCTCCATCCTTTGGCCCACATCTGGGGCCACGAACAGTAGTACGTACCACTTACCGCAGGTATAAGTCTTCTTTGCCCTGTGGCCCAAATCTGGGGCCACGCATAGTCACATCGATGGTAGAACACAGCTACATGCCATGGTTAGCCCCCCGACCTTATTGATTGGGGCGGTACGAAAAAGCCGTCAGAAAAGCCGTCAGGGATTCCCGACCACGGTCTAGGGTTAGAAACCACAGACAGACAGACACACACGCACGATGTCGACACCCAAGTCAGAACACGGTGCGAGTGAACGAGTGAGCGATAGACGCACTAAGTTGGGGTACGACAGTGCTGGTACTGCGGGCAGATCGTGGTTGCATCCACTGCACGTGACAGTCGCATGCATGTGCAGTGAATGCAGCCTTAGGGTTAGGGTGGACCCTACGACCCTCCGCCAGGGGCCCCCGGAGGGGGAAGGCGGGGGTGTCGTAGGGGACTTAGCAATTCGCAACGCGTACGTTGAGCGGATAGGGCGAGGGTTAGGGTTAGGGTTAGGGTTAGGGTTAGGGTTAGGGTTAGGGTTAGGGTTAGGGTTAGGGTTAGGGTTAGGGTTAGGGTTAGGGTTAGGGTTAGGGTTAGGGTTAGGGTTAGGGTTAGGGTTAGG